>JAIUCT010000011.1:6944797-6963325 GCA_021307375.1 Tetraneura akinire | reverse complement strand
ATCAATATCACAAGACATTTGGTTTATTGCATTTTCAAACATTGTCTCAAAAGCTCTAGAATCTTGTTCATGAAGCAAAGTTCTTAATATTTTATATATATTTGCCTGCTTTTCTTTTGATTTAATTTTTGATAAATTTTTCCTCCAAGCTCTATCAACATGCCATGTACAATATAATCGATGCTGTGGAGGTTCCATTTCAGCAATCCACGCATTATAAAAACTGTCAGCCATGTCGGACATAAAAACTTTGGGCTTAAATTGTCCAATTAAATTTTTTATTTTAGAAAATAATATTCTTAATACGACTTCATCTACACGATTACTAATCATAAAACAACAAGGGAACCCTTCTCTCAAATCATCTAAAACTAAAATAGTTGTCAAATTGAAATGGTAAGAATTCATTCCGTGTGTATCATCTATACAAATAACATCTTCACCATATTTTTGCAACATACTCTGCTGATAATTGTTCATTATAATTAATACAAAATCTTCTTTTTTCAGATTCAATAATTCATTATCCATTACATCTTGAGGTTTATAATATATAAGACTGAATTTATTATCACTCTTCAATTGTTGCACCCAGCTTTCAACACTCACTGCATCATTCGAATGACGAACAGCTTCATTATTAATATTGTAAGATGCTTCAGTATTGTACAAATCCTTTTTACTAAATAAATGTGTTCTTTCTAAATTGTTATCTGATATATTATCCCTAATATCATCTGAAATCTGCTCAAACGGAATATGTTGTGAACTTTTGGATGCTATATCATTCCTTGTAACTTTGTTCAAAGGCAAGTATCCTAATTCGTTTTCATGACCTATATGATTACCATTAAATTTTATAGTGCATTTTTTAGTAAGTTTTGACATTACAACATTGATGCTTGCTGGACAGTACCCATTGATTTTATTACTACCTTGAGTTTTTAGATGTCGTTTACCTGCACTTTTTGTAGTATAAAAATCATTTCTATTACATTTATAATAACTGTAAATTTGACTTCCTGTGTCAGTAGAACCACAATTTTTTATATAATTTGATTTGGTTTTTAGTTCAACTTCATGTTTCCAAATCTCAAAATCATTAAAATTATCAAATTCTAATTTGTCTACATTTTGATTTGCATTATGCTCCTTTAAGTAATGATCATTCATAATTCTATATGAAGAAGTAAATGGACAAATAGTACATTGAGCTAATATTTTTTTTGGTTTAGTATAAGAATGGGCAACTTTTTTATGTTCATTCAAATTTCTTTTAAGACGATATGATTTTGAACATATGTCACACGTAAATATGTACAAGTTCTTATTTCTTTCTTTATTTGTGGGTGCTATTTCATCTACTTTTAAATGAGGATGACTTTTTTTTATATGTGCTCTTAAATGTTTTAAAAATTTATATTTGTTACCACATTCTATGCATTTCACTTTGTTTATATCAGACATGTTCAAATTAAAACTATTAAGGGAAAAAATATTTTTAAATGTAGTTATTTATCTTTTAAGTAAATTTGTTATTTTGTAAAAACATATATGTACCAAATAAACTTATATTTAATTCACTGATATTTTAAATTTTTATATACTTAATATATATATTTTTATAACGATGTAACTGTTCAATAAAGAACAAATTAAATTCAAATACATTTAAATAATATTTAAAAATAAATTAATTTATTATACAGATGGTGTAAGTTGATCATCAGTTAGTACTTCAGTCATACTGGATAATATGATATTATTTTTATTTTAAAACAAACATTATTGTATTCAATAAAAAAAACTTGGAAAATCACATTGAAGTCACATTTCAAAGTACATTAAAAAAAAACATCTTAAAACCAATACATTCTTTGTTCCATTCAGAATCTAAAAACAGACATATTATAAATTAAATAACTAAAAATATCATACTGACCAATTAATTATATTTGTAACAATTGCCCTAAACCATTTCAATACAAATTATAAAAGCATTAGCATAAACATTTTCAACTTTAAACAAGCAGTTAGTATAACAATTAATAAACACAGATTTTATATCAAAATAACTATTTACTTACATATAATATTAATAAATTAAAAATATTATTAATTTTACAATTTATTTCAATAAATTCAATTAAAAATATTAATAATTAATATAATTCAATTTTCCTTAATAAAATAATAACGGTAAGACGTTAGATCGTTAGAACTTAGAATGGGGTATAGGGTAGTTGCCAGAAAAATGATAAGAAAATATTTTCTAACAGAGCACGCAGTAATACCAACGTTGAGAAACTAAATGTCAGAATAAATAACCAAAATTAAATGTATAAATGTTATTAATGAATTGGTATCAGAATTTATTTAAAATGTATCCGATATATTTTAAATATTTATATTATAATACTTCACTCGAAGTAGTCAAGTAGATGCACCATGCTATATTGCTCTTTGCATTTTAAATAGAGATCTAAAAACATAAACTACGTATCATAAATACGTATCTATAGAGTATAATATATTATATAGGGATAACATTATGTGATGCATAGTATTATCTATTATGTCATGTTTTAGTTCTAAGTTAAACGACGAATGTATTGGTTTTACAATGCACATTTTTATTTTTAATATAATAATAAAATATTTAATTACTTAAAATAGGTATTACCATTATCCACGAAAGTATCCAATCCACTAAACTAATACAATGTTCTTTATAACTTCACAATAGTATTTAAGTACAATCTTTATAATATAATTAAAAACTTATGTTTGTCAAATGTCATTATATAAATATCATTTATAGTATTCAGTACTGTTCAATTGCCATGTGAAATTTTTAATTAAAATGTATTTGAAATGTATTACTTTTAAAATGTATTTTAAAAGCGTTTACGTATCTTAAACATTAAATTATGGTAACATCAATTAATTTTTTTTATGGGTTGGCGACACTACAACTTTCAGAATTATTGCAACAATATTCTTATCATTTTTCTGGCAACTACCATTCTCCCCTTAGAATGTTAGATATAAAAATTTAATAATTTAGTGATAACATAATATATTGATAAGAAATATAAGAAACGGTTGTCGGCCATCTTGCAGCTATGCATCTTTCAATCAAGGGTTTGAAGTTAAACATTCAGCGACTCCGGAAGCAATAAGGTGGATTACAAATCACGACATATGCTTAAGAAAAATATTACATAATATAGAGAACTGTTACATTCTATATTTTTATTATAAATTTATTTAAGTTAAACTAATATGGTATATTTTATCAGTGATGGGCAAAGTACGGCCCGCGGGCCAACTCCGGTCCACAAAAGTATTTAATCCGGCCCGTCGAGGGTATAATAATAATATATTATATACTCGTATAGTATAATATAATCACCTAGGGCCAGTCCACAATCGCCTTAGTGTACGAAGGTCGTCGGGCCTGCTGTCACGCGTAAGTCCGCCAACACCTGGAGGTGTGTGAGAGGCCGCTCCAGGTCCTCGAGTTCCAACCCACCACCAGAATTACCAATCCACCGTCGTCATTACCATTGTCACCTACCGTAATTTTAAGTGTGTTTTAATTGTTTAGTTTTAGTCTTTCTTATAATAGGTATGTGATTTGTACAATTGTGTGGCCATTGCACAAGTGAACCGGTCACTTTCACACTACACAATTTCCCGCTAAGATCAACTCGTAGTTCCTTCAATTTTTTTATCGTTTCTTCGTTTCGTGTATTTTCCTTTCTTTCTATTTTTTCTTTTCGTTTTTCGTTGTGTGTGTGTTTTTTTTTTTTACTCGCTGGTCCTTCACCCCTTATTTGTTCATACAGATGTACTTATATATATATGTAAATTGATATAATGTTATTGTGTAATGTTAACTTAACAGTCTTTGCACTGTTGTCATACCTAATCGTTATTCCTGGTGGTTGCGCCTTCGAATAAAAGTTAAATTAATTATTATTTAAGGTAAAAGGACTAAAAGATAATTTGTAACATTTGTGTGTAATACTGTAATGTTTTTATAATATATGATTCAATAAAGCTTAAATAAAATTTGTTTCTATAATTCTGGCCCTCCTTTAGAATTTCTTAAACATTGTGGCCCCCAATTAAAAAAGTTTGCCCACCACTGTTTTATATAGTCATTTATTTTATTATTTGTTGTGATATTGTTATTAAAGTTGATTTGTACAAATCCATACAAAATAAATAAGTAAATAAAATGTGTATTACGAAAAATAAAAGTGTGCACTGTTGTTAGTAAAATGCATGGTTGTAGATAAACCTATGATCTATCTATAACAGGGGCGAACCCAGGGGGATTTCGGGTTCAGACCCTTCCCATTGAAATAATAATTATACCTAATATAAAAATTAATATTTATTTTTAATATAGATCATGCGTGTATATATTTTTTTCATAAGTAATATAAGTAGGGCCCCGATTTCAATGCAAAGTGCATATTTTTTGGTCAATCTTACACAATGCTTTCTAAGTACATGATTCGTTTCATATAAAGGTTTCAAAGCTATAAATTTTATTTTGCATTTTTTGCATATTTTTGAGCATTTTTAGCATTAATGGCTCATTTACTCATTTTATTAGTTTTTAATGCATATTTGTTCAATATATGATAAAATTTAGCCTAAATTATTATTGTTTAATGCAATGCTCAAAATTTAGTAAGTACTATAGGCTAAATTTGAATTTTACATAAATTTTAATATGTAATTTGATATGTTTAGAATGAATAATATTTCTCCTAAACGGCCAAAATATATACATGTCAGCATTAAGTCATTTAAAATTATCATTTTATTTTTTAATAAAATAAATAATTATATCTTATTTATAAATTACAAATTGAATAAAAAAAATATATCCGGAATTTTAAGGTCATTTTTGTGGTAAAATACATTGTTAAGGGCATTATTGGCTATTTTTTAGAGCATATTTGTATGGTCTTAAGTGCATTTAAATCCAAACCCTAAATATAAAAAATGAATTTAATAATATTTAATATAATTTTTGAACCCCTCCCCCCCTCCCTTACAAAATTCCTGGGGTATGTATCTGATCTATAATGATGGTAAAATGACAAACTCAAAGTTCTATTATTTATATGTGTAGTATATTCATACAGATTTTGAGATGTCTATAATTTTATAATATAGAAATCTGTGTATATTCCATATTAACATTATATTAATACAGCCACAGATATATATAATAAACATTATATATACCTGTAAACTTAAATCACATACACACCTGAGACCTAACCTACCAAATTAAAACTCCAAACAAGAATAATTAGGTACATATTATATTAGTAAATAGTAGTTAATAAAGTTAATTATAGACACTTAAATCGTTATTAGTTTATTATATAAAAAAATTCTATTAATGTGTTTAATTTCTTACTATCAAATATAGTATTATAATAAAACATTAAATAGAAGTTTCCTCTAAATATTTAAAGTTAACTTTAAGATTAAAATTTCTCCAGGTTTCCAGCATACAAATAAATATTTGAAAATCAATTTTAGTTCTAAAGTTAACTTGAAATATTTCTTGAATGAGGCCCTTATTTTTTATATATAGGTATTATACCAAGACCGTACCTACCTCAAATACAATTTCAAGGAAGATTTTGTGAAAAATAACAAAATATTATCTTTCATATATCTAACAGACATAGGTACTATAGGTAGCTAATATAAAATGATAAATAAATATATCATAGATAATTAGTACTAATTACAAATTAAACTCATATTTTGCAATATTACCTATCGATGTTATGACAAATTAATAGTAAAATTAAGGTCTTTACATGTTTTTAACAATACCGATTTTATCTTAAATTTTTTATAATTATAAATATACAATTTTTCTTGATTTTTTTTTTTTTTTTTTTTGCTATTATAGTTTTATTATTATTATTTAAGTACTTAATTCGTATAATTACTCATTGTTTTACGTAAGTATTTATTACTGGTATAATGATATATAATATTCTTCAATATTTATTGTATTGATAATTTTTTCTACAACTTTCTTTACAATATTTGGCCTTCTAGGAAGTTGTAGGTAAATTAGTTATTTTTTTAAAAATGTTTTCTACTTTATAAAATAATTGTTTAAAATCATTACTAGGTACTATCAAGCCACCATAAGATAGATGATCAATCCATGATGGAAGTAAATAATCATGCTCATTTATACTTGAAGATTTTAATTTTGTTGTAGTACCTACAACAACAAAGCTCTAGAAATTGATGTTTTTCATCAGGCTAAATAATCTATAGCATCTTTAACTGATCATGAGACTACAATAAAGGAAATTTTAAATAAATTATATAAACTTTACATATTTTAAAAATTTAATACATTTATACTTGTACAAACCAATCAATTTAATTCAAAATATATATTACCAACTTAGGTAATAAAAACTCATTCATGATAAAATGTATCAATTTCCTTTATATAATATATAGATTAAATTAATTTTAATTTATTTACTTATATTATTTTAGATTTATAAACTTTATATTAAACTTAAATGTATTAGGTACAGTGCTCGAATTGGGAAAAAATTAATAGAGGAGCTCAACCTAACAATTAAAAAACTGCGTTCCAAGTGAAAAATTGTTTAACACAAATCCGAGGGGGGGAACTTTCCCCCCCCCCCCTTCCACCAACAACAAAGCTGATATTTAAAAAAAAAACTTCAATTTACCTACAAACATATAAATTTAAAATATAATAATCCATGTATGTGATTACTGATTGCAAATTAATGTTCTCCCAATTGTATGTGGCCCTATACATTTTATATAAGTAGGTACCTATTCAGCTATTTTTACAAAACAACCATTTTGATAGTAATATCTATATACTATATGTTACAGTAGGAAATAAAAATAATAGTAATTATAAACATTATTTAATTATTATTAATAAAATAATAATAATAAATAGAATATTATAGAATATATTATAAATTATAATTATATAATAGAATACATATTATTATGTGATAACTGATAATATCATATTATGATGAAATGTAATAAAAATTAAAAAATGTAATAAAAAATATTTTAAATAGTAAAATTGACAACAATTTAAATCTACATTTTAAGAAAAATTATTTCTGGTGTATTTTCCACCGTCCCACCATTCAGTAAAAAAAATTAATTGGGGTGCGCAAAAAAAAAAAAAAAGTAGGGGGGCCCCCCCCCCCCGCGCCCCCCCCCCCCCCCCCAATTCAAGCACTGATTAGGTATTTATGTAAATAAAAGTATTAGTAAAACAGAACAATACAATTAATTAGGTATGTACGGTCAGGTGCTCCTAAGTCCGAACGAGCGGTTCACACAACGACCAGCGCCGAAAGAAATAAAAAACAAGCAAGAAGCAACAACAGCAATAAGATTTAAGTTTTACTATAACAAAATATATTTTATATTAACATTATCTCATATAGGTAAGTTACACAATAATCAAATACGTCATATTATAATATATAAACATATGACAATTTCTACCAATTTTTTTTTTTTTTTTTTGCTTTACCAGGTTCAAAGTTAAAAGTAAGTAGTACAATTAAATTATTATCCACAAACAATGACTATTGTCAGAGTTCAAACATGTTTTATTATTTTTCCAAAAAATTTCTTAGGTAACTTAGCATCGTATCCGGGGAGGGGGAGAAATTCCCCGAAACTTTTAACCCACTAATTTTTACTATCAACTTACAGAACGTGTATTTTTTTTAAATGTTATGTATCTTGTACCTATGTATGACGTTTTATTTTAAATACATTTATTTTTAATACAACTCATTATTAAGTGCAATACCAGTGTTAGGTTTTATTTTTGCACTTTCTTGTAACGTTTTCATAAAATTTTGGTCATTCACATAAATATAATATATAATATTAGACACTACCTATACTTTATATTTTTAACAGATTTACGGGATATTGCATAATACCTACCTATATGACGTATTTTAATTTTTTTTTAGTGGATGATGGACAATGGGTCAATGGTATAAGCTAAATCATTAAATTGTTGAATATTTAAAAACATCCTGCCTATTTTAGATTTTATAGTCAGTTATATAATTTAAATAAAAAATAACTTTAAAAAAACGAATACCTACATTAAAATATACTATAGTAGTACATTTTTACTACCCAAAATAATGCTCCGATATTCACGAATAGCATATGTTTCCTGTAGGAAAGTGGATGTAGTTGGTACTTTATTTAGGTCATTTTTCGAAATTGACCCTAATAAGCGGTAGAAAAAACGACATTTTTCACGAAAACTGAAATTTCGACAAATTCGATTTCAATATTTCACGATAACTCGGGCAATTTTGAAGTTAGAGACTTGAAAAAATTTTTTGAGTGTTCACTAAGCTACTATATAATATATGTGTTAAAAATCTATATAAGATCAATACTCTTATACGCTGCCACAGTCTAGGAGGGTCCGTTAATCTCCCCAAATAATTGTGGAAAAATTGAGAACATCCAAAATTCCATCCTTCGGAAAATAACTAATTCCCCATGATTTGTCCGAAACAGTGGCGTATTCACGGGGGGGCTGAGGGGGCTGCAGCCCCCTCCGAAATTTCAGGAAATCTTAAATTATTATTTAATTAATTAAATAATATAATACGGCAATACGTTGTTTCTATAACCACATTATAATATCCAAAGACAGAAAACTTGTACAACGTCATGCCTCATGCATATATATGTTATCCATAGAACTTATTTTATCGTATAACATCATGATGTTATCATATTCACAAATCACAATATCACATTGTTATTATTGATATTCACAAATAATTGTTTTTATGTACTTAATTATAATCAATAATAAAATACGATTATTGGTATCAAACTATTAATTACTTACTATGAACGTTGTAAGTTGTAACACACATTTAGTCGTGTAACATTCATTTTTGTAACACTTACTTTACCCTTTTTTTATTAAATAAGTAAATAACAAAAACAAGTTTTAGTTTCATCTAATTTTTACCTACAGTTTTAAAAATGAGTAATAAATAACGTGCACAAGGTTCATTGATTAACTTCTTCAGCAAAAAATCTAAATCTGAGTCTAAATCTGTAAGTACTCTAAGAATTCAAATTATCTCATTCGCATTATATTTTTAATAAAACAAAATTTTATAGGAATTACTATAAACAGTTGTTAAATAAATTTTTAATTTAACAAAGATAAATAATAAACTAAAAAAATAATTTTTACTGGGTAAGTTGTAAAAACGAAAATGATAATACATTTAACTAATTTTGCCTTTTGCTTTTGTTTTAAGCTGCATGATATATTAAGTTATATACTATTTAGTAGAACTGTTTAATATTTTAATGCTAATCTTATTTTTAACCGATCTCAAAACATTCAATTACTATTCGAGTACCTTTTTACTGGAAATAATAATTTATATTATGTAAAATTAATTTAAATACGGGAAAAAAAAATTATAATTATAATTGAAGGGCTTGCAGCAACAACCAGATAAATCCACTTTTTGTAATTTTTCAGGACAAAGTAAATTTAGTTTAAAAACTATTATTTATGCTTAAATAGAGTCAACAAAATATGTTTGATTTCTATACCTACTCATTTATACATACTTTTTGGAAGTTAGAATTAAAAAAAAAATTTTTGATATTGAAATATTGTAAGTCAAAGTTGAAGGGAGCATTTTTCTATCTGGTTGTTGCACCGAAAAGCACTGTATTTTTTTAGATACTTAAATAAAGTTAATTATACTCTTAAATTTTGTAACATTTTTAATGCTATGGTCATTTAGAAATACTAAATAACAACTTAAGTCTCTAAAAAAAGTCATATCATAATACCTGTGTTATTAATTTAGTAACATATGAAATTATCTTCGAAACACAACATCTGAGTCGAGGCTTGTAGGACTAGCTCTATTATCTATTCATAGAGATGTAGATATTACTGATGATATGGTACTAGATAAGTTTTCAAACAGTGGAAAAGCTAGACGACTAAAATTAACAATATGATGAAAATAATAATTTTTTGTTTTAAAATTTTAAATATAGTTGTTTTAATCACTTATTTTGCAGTTGTTTTATTTTTTTTGTAACTGATCAGCCCCCCCCCCCCCAAAAAAAAATTTCCTGGATACGCCACTGGTCCGAAATAAAACTATTAGAAAATATGCTCAAAATCATTTATTTTGGAACGCAATGAACGTTTTTCTTTGATTTTTCAAATATTATCGTATAGTGAGTGTATAACACATTATATTATAATATATATGTGTAAACCTTGACGACACTATTATAATAATAATTATTTTACGCTATCGTTTATCGTTTATATTTATGTATTATATTATTACTCTACAATTAAATTTCAAAATTAGTGGTTTATAGAACACTACAACTACAAGTATGCATAAATAAATCGTATCATAAATATTTAAAATAATTATATTTTAAATATAAACAATAAAAATAAATACTGATATACGTATGGATTTATTTTCGTTCAAATCGACCGCGCGTCTTGCATTACAGTAAACCGAAGAGCGCGTATTTAGATGGACATTATGACTGGACGGACGGATTGAAATATAACACCAGACTCCCAGAATCTTTGTTTTTCATACGAAACGGTTACTTATACTATAACAGAGTATTATATCTGACGTTTTATGGTATATTATATTATATATGTACCTATGTATATAGTGAGTCAATATTACCAGATTTCTCTTTCATTGGCTTGGCGTGGGTCGATTATATTATACGTTATATACACGTACATAGTATTGGTTGTATTAATGACCAATACATATATATATATATATATATAATTTACGAATGGTTCCTTTTCCCATGCGTATTATACTATTAATAATAATATACACATGGTACCTCCTAATGGATGTAATGTTTTATAAAAGTCAGCAAACATCTCTTCCTCTCCCTGGTTCTATTATAAATGTTAAGTAATTTTTTTTTTTTTTTATAATATGTTAAGTATATAATATTATTTAGTCATATCGTAGGGGTATGAGGGTGTATAGCCAATTTTATTACGAAATTATTATTGTCCAGGGGGAAAAAACGATTTAAAACTAAAATATATATTATAAAAGAAAAGTGCAGTTTACACTGTAACAGGTATGCACTTATATATACGCATTATATTGTTTTACAACTATATACCTACGTATAATATTTATATAGACTTGTGAGTAAATTATATTAATATAACCGAAAATTTATGTGCGCGCGTCCAAAGATCGTAATTTATTTAATAGAAAAAAAAAATATTTTAACCTAAAGTACACAGTTGATGGAAGGGATGTTCCGCGTCGAGTTTTATTGTTACTAGCGAGGTATATTTATATATAAGTATATAGAGTGACTGTAAATAATTTTCGAGTGTCCAAATAAAACCACGTTCTCTCGTATAAGCATCCGGGACCTCACAAGACGTCACAGGACCACGCGGCTTCATTCATTCGTAGTGAATGAATAATAATAATAATAATAATAAAAATAATAATAATAATAATAATATTATTATTATTATTATTATTATTATATATACAACGAATTTATTAACCGATTTTATTCATAGTTTTTAACGTAGTACCTGAATTGATGTTTTTGATCTCACTCGTCTTTTCAATGACATTTAAATATTTAAAAAAATATGTATATATGTTCCCCAAAGAAAGAAAGAAATTTCTTCATGCCTACACCACTTAAAATCTCCTTTATAATATTTATATGCATAAATAGTAAGTTCATATATTTTATTATATAGTCATCGTTTAATAATATAAAGAACATTATTCGACGTTCGGAAATATAATACCAATATACTTATAATATATATGATGTGTATAATACATATAGAATTATGAACTAAAATATAATATTTAAGTATTCACTATATGTGGTAAGCCTACATAATATATTACATATAGATATCAAGTAAATATCAAACTGAATTAAAAATAATTTTTTTTATAAAATATATAGTTAATTAGTTGAACTTATAATGAATAATTAATTAATAATTACACAGTAAATATTATTATTACTATTGCAGATTTACAGTACGAGTATAAATAATGATTTGAATTTTGAGATTAGTGAGATTACGATTTTTGGTTATCGGTTTACAAATGAATATTAATTATTAAACATTTATATATATTCATGTTAGACCATGATATTCGTGATTTTTTTTAAAAAAAAATTTTAATCTTTAAGTATTATTAAAGTGTAAAGTCGTCTTAATAACTGAAAATGTAATGTCTAATTAATACAAAAGCCAATACGCGTGTATTAATACGTTAATAAAATTAAAAGAATAGACAGAATACAAATTCAAATCGTGCTTACCTAGAAATAAATTTTATATTTGATTTAATAATATATTAATATTCAATTTCTTAATATGGTTATAATATACGATAATAGATTTCTAAATTGCGATAGGATTAATTAATAAGATAAAATTATATATTATATTATTTAACATTATACGTTTTATAAATTATACATTTTTACATTATACGTATTTATATAATAGATAGATCATAGATAGGTAGATTTATTTATTTTTGAGTATGGATTATAATTATAATAACGACCTAACCTAACCGAATTTTGGTCGAATGATTGCTTTGGTACAATCTAAAATTATATTGTGCACAATACACACTCACATATTTAATCAGTAGTTTGATTTTTTTTCTGTGTAGGATAATGTTTGCATTAAGTTTAACGTTTTTAAACTTAGTAACTTAAATGATATTATAATATTTTTAATTTATCTAATATAGGTAATAATATTATTCACGAATAACTATATATAATAAACTTCTACTAATACTTTACTCTTTACTATATTAAAATAAACGTTAGTTTTTTATAATTTTTGGCGAACGTATAGGTAATTTATTTATTTTTTTGTTTTTTGTTTTTTGTTTTTTTTTTATCGATTTACGATAAATATTTTATACATATATAATTATTATTCACTAATAATAATAATAACAATAATATATGACATTTATGAGGACGAGTGGGCATTTTATACTTTTTAATATCCGGTACTTACGCAAATACACGTGACTGACACGTGACTCAATGCAACCGCATTATTGCAACAACCCCTGAGTTTGCACGGAATAATAGATACTTTATTAATAAATCATAATGCATATAGAATTATATACCTTCAGGCTTTAGTTATAACTATAACAACAATAACCCTGCGTTTATTGTTTTATTAAATAATATTGTTTTAAATTGTTTTATATACGTATACAACTAATATAAATTGTACGTGGATTTTTCGTATTTTATATGTAACATATTATATTCATATTATAATGTACGTACACTATAATGCGACTTCGTTACGAATTATATATATAGATTTTCATTAGACATTTTATTATATTATTCAAATTTTTAATGTAACTTATATAGGTACCTACATTATAATATTTAATCATATATAGTACTTGAGACGCTGATCTTTATTTCAATGGTAAAGTAAATAATTTTCAAAAAAATAATAGTGATTATAATATTAATATTATGTAAATTGTATATTATATGCTAGTGTTTATAATTTACACATGCATACAGATGATATACAGCTATTATTATATACTTAAACAATATATCGTTATTACAATATTATTCATTAAGTAATATCACTTATTTCGTGTTATAAAAATAAATTAAATAATTCGTAAATGTATTTAATTTTAATTGTTTAAATTTTATTACCAAATATTTACTAATGAATTAAAAAGTCAATACAACTGGATTAATATTGAGTATTATATGTTTATTGTTAATGTAATAATGTTATATATATATATATAATTATAAAATGTAAATAATAAATAACTACTAACTTATTAGTTATCATAATTATTATAAGGTTTACCTACCTATACTGCTATACGAAAGAAATTAACCAAATCAATTAATTCAAATAAAGTTCGTAGTGATTACCTATACGAAATATAGCGAATTACCTAGTCAATATTAGTTTACACAATACACATAATATAATCAATTTATGAAAATATCGTCGTGTCAAAATATCAGATTTCAATCACATTTAGAATTATTATTATATTTAGAAATTATAATATACCTATACTTACGACTAACGACTATTATATACATTCATATTGATAATTCCTAAAATTTAAAAATTTTAAATAAAATTTTGTATTTCCTAATAGTAAATTTTTTTTTTTAATTAATAAATACAATAATTATGGTAAATCAAAAATAACTTTATACAATTTCGAATTATTATTTTTGAACCATATATATTATATAAATTATTATTGCTACTTAATCTATAATACTTATACTTATATAATATATACCTACCTATATTATATAGTGAATTTACCAATTTATAGGTATAATTTATAGATTAACAACAATAATTTATTGTTACTTAATATATAATATATATATTATACCTATACACATACACAAATAATAATTGCAATAAACTATTAACTAGCTAATACCGAATTCGGAGTTGTATCAAATATTTACTAGGAGATAAGCATGTAAAATATATTAATATTATATTTATTTTATACACGCTGTTTAAATAATATTTTTTCTCCTGATAAATATTTAAGGAAACTGGATAATAAAATACCTATATAACTATTAGACTATCTATATTATAATACAAATTACCTTGCCTTTATAATGACCACGCCACCACGGTAATCCCTTGAAATGTTTTTTAATTTTTATTTTATATACCTATTTTTAATTGATAAGCAGACAATATATTATTATTTAATACTTATAGTAAATACGCATTGTGTAGAAAATGCAACGGCAACCTTTAGTTAGCGGAAACGGTTTTATCACAAAATATGCTCGAGTCACCGGATGTGGACAGAAGATATCGATTGGTCATATTTCAGTATTTGTATAATATTAAAAACAAACAAAATTTTTAACCTCTGTCCTCTAGACTCTGGTATTATAATTTGATCCATAGTCCATACACAATAATGCTCCTGTTAGATAATTTAATCTTTAGTATTATTGTTATCGGTTTTTAATTTTGAGTCTTAAAATATAATAGTTATAACATTGCTGATCTCACCTATAAAATAGCGTTTGACTTATTTACCACGGCAAAATATACAGCACATATATTTTAAATTATGTAGTATATCAATTAAACATGAATTTATATTAAAACTCATTTTATTTGACAAATGATGTACGTAAGACATTAAACAGGAAAACTATATATTTATTATGATTATACCTGGTGACTCATTAAATTTGTTACTATAACTTTTGATCTATTTCATATAATTAAAAAAAAATGTAATCTAAAAAACAAGTCACATTATATAAAATAATTTGTTTTTTAAGTACTTAAAATAAAAATTTTGTTTTCATATCAATTAAAATTTGCGGAGATAGTCAATTTATGGTCGTGGTTTCTCCAAAAATTTAAACCTAACCTAAATTTTTTTTATAGCTTTTTAAAGTTGATAAAAATATCAACACATATATTATAAGGATTACTCTTATTATTTCTCAATACTTTTACAATAATTACCTATTGTAAGAAGATATGTAGAAGGGATACAGGTATTAAGAGGATAGTGTTGAATTATGATTAAAATTTTAATGCAATAATGATAAATCATTAAATTCGAAAAAATAATTTTGAGCAAAGTTCTGTATGGGCGTTTAGAGGACTCGTTTAGGAATTTTATGGGCATTAGGCATTTATAATTTATATTAAACGTAGAGACTTGAAAATTGTTTTCATGTATGTCCTTAATATATGTGATAAAATTTTGGATCTCTTACGTTGAAATCTAAATGTAAATGCGTTTTATATTTTTAATAAAAATGTAAAAATTTTAATCAATACGTATGTTATCTGACAGAACATCGTTCAGAATCGTTTTTCTAATCTAATGATGATTTATCATTGCATATTTGCATTCGAATTTTAATCGAAATTCAACACTATTCTCTTTACAGCTGTATCCCTTCCACAGCAGTATCAGTTCTTCTTTTTTATTCTGAATTAAAAAAGTTAATAACTATTGTGATGTATACTTTATAGAAATTAATAATACAAATATTAATATTTTCAGAAAAGCAACACTTATTTATGTGCTATCACGAAATTTTGATTAATATAAAAACAATTTTTTTTTTAATTTTAATTTTATGTACTTACAAAAATTTTGATTTGTTTATTTCTATATAAATAGATTGCAAAAATCAAATTTTAAAAATATGTAGTAGATCGAGAGTGTTTCGACAGGGACAAACCTGGTGGGACACCCGATATATTATTATAACTAATATATATTATATATTTTAAATATGTATGGTATATGTTGCATAATATAACTCATATATAAGTACCTAAGTAGGTATATATAACACTTAATGACATATACCGCTTTCAATATTTGCTATTTTGATAGTGTGTTATATTAGGTACCTATATTATTTATTTACATTTAGAAAATTTACTTATTGAAAAATTATGTTAGGTATATAATTATTTATTATATTAGATATATAAAATATAAAAATACTCACTGATTGTTTATAAAACGTGTTCAATTTCTAAAGTATATGTATTTTTAGTATAAACAATAATATTATGATACTAATGATAGATACAATTATTTCGATGTTATATTTATTCATTTATACAGAGTATATTGTAAATATATGCACAAGTTTTTAAATGAAAGTGATAGCATATGCGTATATCTAAGCATAAATGAATATTATCTATTTGTTATTAATCACAAATAATATTATGAGTATAGACATATTCATTTAAATCACGTTAAATAAACTATTATTAATTAAGTACTTTAAATTTGAACGCTACTTAAAAGTACCAGTTATATTTTTTATAATAATATATTACACTGCAGCGAATATGTGTCTCTATTATTATAGACTCGTGTTCAGGTTATAAAATTTCAGTGCCCATTTTTTTTTTCTTTTTTAGTCTTATACTTCGTATCATTATTGATAATATTTTAAGATTATAACTTTTAACATGTTAAAACGACCGTACTTGTATATGACTTACCTATATACAGGATGTATTTAAATGTTACCTACTAATAAAATTTAATGTAATTTGCTAATGTAATATCTACCTGTAATGATCTAATATTCGATTGACATTAAGATTAATTATAAAATATGTTATTAACACCACCCATACTGCAAGACCTGCCAGTTATCCATTTTTAAATTATTATTATTTTTTGTAAATAATACAATCATTATTCTACAGTTACGAATCGTAATTAATTTGAGTTTCGAGTAACCGATTTATTTTTATTTGACATCTCGCATATATTACATAGGTATTATAAATGTATAATACGTATTTATAATATAACGTAATATGCATTATATTCGGACTGTTATCAATTTATCATAGTCCGCATATTATTTTAAATAAATAAAATAAATATTGCGTTATTTTAAATTATTGTATCTATATAAATCTATAATATAATTAATATAGTTTTAAATTTATAATACATCTTACGTAGGTATACATAAATACCAAAAATGTACTTATATACTCGTTATTAATACAACCTAAATTTTTTTTTTTTTTTGTTCTTCCGGTACATTATATCGTCCTATGTGCTATTTATTATTAATTTATTATATACCCGTGGTATATCCATTTTAGGTTTTTTTTTATGAGCTAAAGTGCTATCTTTTGCATAATATAATATATATTATACATAGGTACGACTTATAATATGATTTAACATAATATCGTGTTAAAAAGAAAACACCTGGTTATTATAGGTATAATAACATATAAGACCGCGGATATTTTTTTCTATATCAGTTTTGTTCGTGTTGTATTTTTCTGTCAATATGATGTATAGTCGGATTTTCAACATGCACGCAAAAGTTAATCTGGTTACAAAACACGGGCTGTAATAATGTATTATTATTATTATTATTATTATTATTATTATTATTATTATTATTATTATTATTATTATTATTATTATTATTATTATGATTATTATTATTATTGTCGTATAGCAAAACGACAAACGAAACGGTGTGTGCGTTTCCCGTTCGATATTGTTATATAATAATGTGTCAGTATAACACGATGTACATATTATATATATAATATATATGAGATGACTTCTTGTTGCCTAAACTGATATAACTAGCCTATTACATGCATACCGATTATAAACGCAGCTTAACGGCACAATGGGTACGAATTTTACGGCCAATTGTAGATTGCCACCCTACTTTTGTACTCGCGATCCCCGCAATAATAATAATAATCATAATAATAATAATAATAATAATAATAATAATAATAATAATAATAAT
>JAIUCT010000011.1:6920529-6937338 GCA_021307375.1 Tetraneura akinire | reverse complement strand
AATAATAATAATAATAATAATAATAATAATAATAATAATAATAATAAAATCGTTTGTACGACGCAAAACATAATGAAATGTCGTCCGGGTCGCGACGATTATTTTCGATGTCCGGCGCGCGACGTGCCGACGAACGCTAACCGTGGTATATACCCAGGTGGTACGTATATATACACCGCGGAGCGCATCACAACAATAGGAAGAGACGTATACAAACACGCTTCACTATAGTGAGAGAGACGGAGACGGACAAAAAAAAAAACGAACGAGAGAAAGCCGACAAACATATATATTATTATAAATATAATTCGGGCGCACATCGTACGGGGCGAATGTTTGCAAACACCATCCCCGCCGTATGCATACGTATAAATACGACCCTATATTTTATTATATATGATTTGTATTTTGTATATTATATATATAAAAACGTCGTCGTACACTGTCGTTCGGCGGCCTCGTATACTTACGAGTATAATATTTTATATATATAATATGTGTGCGCCCGAACTTGACGGCCCTCTTACCGACCCGCAACCGTATACCGTAAAACGCGCACCGCACAGACACGAGTACGGGGCGTGAGCGTGTATTTATACATATTGCACGGTATAGGTAGATATACTCGCATTTATTTTCTAAAAAATATTATTATTATTATTGTAAAATATTATATTATATATCGGACGGTCGTACCGCAATAATAATAACACGGCGCGGGCGTTATTGTAGCGTTATAATATACACGCCGTTCCCGCACCGCGGACTGTCCGTCATCCTTGACGCGCCGCGCGGTTATCAACCGCTCGTATATATAATAATAAAAATAATATATGACGTGTATGTAGTGTGCTAGGGGAAAAGGACCTTTCAAGACAGCTGTGCGTGTGTGTCCTTTTTCCGTCGTTCGCCTCTCGCCGTTTCGTCGCGTCGTCCTCATATTTATACACGCGTGCGCGTTTATACAAGTACGCTCACGTACGTTTGAGTCACAAAGACAACAAAAACGCGCGACAATCGATATTGCGAGTACGAGCGTACTTTTTTTTTTCTCTTCAGCTCATACGACAATGATTTTTCATTCCGCAGCGAAAGTATACAATACTTCATATTATAATATTATTAATTAATTATGGTATAAAATATAATAACACGAAACAAGCTGGGACCCGTTTATCGTATTTTTATATTTATATTTTTTTTAATTAATTTATAATTTATATTTATTATCCTTTCGGGGGGACGCAATACGATTTCCGTAAATAATAATATAATAAGTAATTATTTATTATTATAATTATTGTACCAGATATACTTAAACCGTAATCTATACGTGGACCGCGCGTTTTGTTTACCCTCCTCTCATGTAATATTGTGCCGCATCCCGCACACACAAAAAAATATCGCGTTAATAATAAAAATAACGACGCGGAAAAAACGCTATACGCCACGAGTCTTGTTTTTTCGATGTACGACATTATATAAGAGCGCGCGCATCGCGTTTATTTTGGAGATTCGAAGACGCGCGATATTTATTCTGGACGACGCGGCTCGAAATCGAGTGCTGTTTGGAGAACACGGAAGATTTCTGTGCTCTCCAGAATCGAGCGGAACAACAACGGATAAGTACATATAAATATACGACGATAATATTATTCGAATAATATATATAGAGATTTCCAATCCGGCGCGACAAGTCCGCGGACTCGGGGGGGGGGCATTAATTGACTTTATACTCTCTCGCGGTCTCTTCGCGCGACCCGACGGCTGTACAAACGACTTGTAATAATATTATTTTTGCAACGCGATATTTCGATCGCCCTGTACATACGATATATTATAAAATATATTATACGCCGTCTAATGAGCCGGTTATAAAGCAAAACTCACATATTATTATTATTATTATTTGTTATTGTATACGGAAAGGACAATAATATATTAAATAATATGCAAATATACACTGGGTCCCGAATTCGCGGTTTTATATATTATTATAATACGAGCGTGCGCCCCCGCTAAACTCGAATGCGCACACAAACGCACGCATATAAATATATACGCTTGAACAAAGCAAATATATATTTCAATAAACAATAAGGTATATAATACAATATACATATTAGGTATATATTATGCGTGTGGACAGAAGTTGTTTATAAACGAGCGCATTGTGTCGTTGTTGTGTACCGCAGGTCGTTTAAAAAATTACAATCGCCGAAAAGAATAATCACGGGTAGTCGGGTAATATAATAAAAAAAAAAACACCTTTATAATATAATAAATCCGTCATATTATCATTATTATTATTAATTTATTATTATTATTATTATTATTATTATTTTTATTATATATTATACATTTTCCGCGAAAACGTTTAAATTCCGTCCAAACAATATACGAGTTATTGTTTATAATACCGAAACACACTCGCGTTACCACCGTTTAGGTTTACCGCCGACCAACAACCCCTGCTGTATATAATATAACCGACGACTGGGTTGGTTGGTAAGATGACAATTTTACGCGCATAAGTCCAACAACCTTGGTATATATATAATTTATATAGGTATACCTAGGTAATATATATATTTAATTAACGTATATAATAATATTATGTACTTACGATAAATTCGTTATAGGTATGCAATATTATTATTATTATTATTATTATTGTTACGACGTCGTTAATCGTTATTCGCGTAAAATAATAATAATTATTATATACGTATTATAGTATATATAATAGGTATATAATAACGTATGGGGTCGACGTGCGCGACTTTCTCCATGCCTCTCTCGAGCGCGCGACGGTTCGTTTCTGGTTTATTGCGGACAAATATTGATGTTTGGCAAAGAACATCCGTTTGAAAAGTACAACGGCACAAGCACACACAAAACACGGTTATATACCTATAAGCATAATAATATATATTAAAAATAATAATAATAATAATAATAATAATAATAATAATAATAATAATAATAAATAATATACATTATTCCCCTTACGGCCAATGTCACTCGAGTACCTATATAACATAATATTATAAGCTGTTTGTTGCATTATAATAATATCATAATATATAATAAATTAATATATTAATGAATATGACTACTCGCTAATTCGCCCAATCAATGTTATCGTTATCACGATAATAATAATATGTACCTATATTATACTATATATATATAAACACGTCGAGTACTCAAAACAATACCGCGAGTTATTATAGATTATAATATGTAATTATGAATTGATATTATATAATATGCGGTATATACCTATCGAAAAACTTATACCCGACGTTGGCGTGTTTCTATATATATTAGGTACATTTATAGGTGTGGTTTCAAATTAAAAAAAAAAATTTCCCAGTAAATTCGTTTTTTTTTTTTTTATTTACTCGTATGTAATGTATGTTAAGGGTATAATGTGCATAAATTATCCGACTAATGTGCACACTATTCATAAATATTGTACAAAGTATAGAAAGAAAAAAAACGACGTTTACTTTGTGGGCAATCTGTATTTGATCCGGGTAATATGTACATTATAAGCTACGGATAAAGTATAGGTAAATAATTAATAAAAAAACACTTTTAAGGTATTAACAATTATTTATGTCGTTATATTTTATTTTTACAGTCCGGAGTGGAATGACGTTTAGAATTACATATTATAATACTTTAGGCAGATATTTACAACGTTACATTTTTTTATAAAACATTATGTTTTACAATAACATTTTTAGATCTTCAGTATATAGAATTGAGAATTTCCTATTTCCCGTAGGATTTTTTTTTCATTTTAAAACTTCAGAAATATTTATTAATGGTTCAGAACGTATACATAGGTACTAAATTGATTTCTATAGTATAAAGTTTGACGAGAGTGCAATTTTGATTTTCCAATTCATCATATTATATCATTTATATTAATATTACGTTCAGCTTAAAAATGTACAATAAAATTATCTTTGTATAATCGATATGTTATCACAAATTATATTTTAATCGTTTAACGGTGGATATAATGTATAAACTTATCCGAGTAATGTACGATATAAACGATATTATGGTAAATCGTATTTTTACTTTATCCAAATAACTATGGGTAGTGTTCACACGATATTATAAGAGCTGCTTCAGCGAGGACGTATCGTATAAAATACGCGTATAATATTATATAGTAATTTGTAATATTCGCGTTGATATCATTTAAATATTCAGAATCAGAATATTATAAATATTTAATTTTATAAAAAATTAATAAATAAAAATATATGCGCAGTTATGGTATATATTATATGTACCTACGGGTATTTGTATTTCGCGAGATAAATGCCATTTAGAACGTGTTTAAATATTTAATATTATATAAACGTTCGCATCGCATTACTACGTGTTATTCGGGCGATAATATTATTATAATATGTTTTTTTTTTTTTTTTAATATCAAATATTTCAAATTTTATTATACTAATATGTATTTAATATGTGCTCGTACCGCATTGTGATAATATGGACATTATAATATTATTTGGACTTTCGTCGCCAAACTATAGATAACAAATTAACAATATAATATTATAATATATTATGAACATAATGTACAAAAAAAAAAAAAACACACACACACACAGACACTTATGACACATTATACGCATTAAATATTCTAAATTGTTTATTATTATAATATGTCCTTTATCATCTGCGACTTTACCTATATTTAAAATATTTTATATTGTTGTTGTTTTTTTTTTTTTTTGTTGTAACCGCGATAATTTTGTCGTGGACCGCGGTTAACGGTTATAAATTATAACGACGTTATATACACGATGATACGATATTAATAAAATACGATGTCTTACGCGTTTTAAACTACGGTATAACAGTTTTACGCCTATATAATATAATATAGGTATTATATTATGATAATATTATATTGTATACGCGCGTAATTGGTATTTTAATTCTATCCTCTCTTAACTATGCCCATTCATTTAACGGCGAGACGATGATGTGTCATAATATATTATATTATACTGTACGAATCGAATTAACAATACATTGTTGTATCTGTATACACACATACGAATATTACATAACATATACCGAATAATATACATAATAATATTACCTCGCGTGTTAAACGGGGCGTATAATAATTATATTAATATATATTACATAAGGCGACTTAACCTATAATATATATATATATATATAGGTAATAATATAATATAATAACGGAGCATTCAATGAGACAATTTTTTTCCTATTTTTTTTTTTTTTTTTTTTTTAACTTTTTTCACAAAAAGAAGACCGAATATTGTTTAAAAAATTGATGTGCGGTATATACGAATAATAATATCATATATAGGAATACGTGCGTATATAGGTACATATATAGAGACATTAGAGACGTGTAATACGCACGAGCTGGATGACGGGGGAGGAGGGCGAACAAATACAGGTGTGATGATTACATCTGGCAAGTACATTAGGAAGTTTGTTGGTTCAAGTGTACACAAAAGAGTCTAATGAAACGCTGTCAACAATTTAAATTCCAACATATTATTATATTATACATATAGGTACCACCCGTACGTGGCTCATATTATAATATATTATATTGTGCTCTACATAAATTTATTTTAAATAATGTGATTATTATATAGGTATATATTATTATATTATTTTACTCGTTATAAAAATTACGTCGAAAAACCGTCGTTCGCAATAACTCGTTTATTATATATACAATGTAAAATAACGTATACATAATATTATAATATAGAATATATATTATATATTGTAATATATACCTACCGGGTGACCCATCAGGTCATTGTCCTTGTCAAAATAATTTTACATTAGATACATATTTTTATATATTATTATGATTTTTCTCAATCTATCTATATTAAGAAGTCACATTTTACATTAAAATGCTTTTTTGTTAATTTTTTTTTTTTTTGCGAACTTAAAATTATTTTTAAAAAATTAAAAAGTCTTTGTAAAAGATAGAAGGTCTAAAGAGGAAAGTGTTGATTTTGAGTGAAGTTTATCAGATAATATATGTGTATTGTGTATTGAATAAAAATTTTACATTCATACAGTTCATACATACAGATGCTCATAGAACCTTTAAATGAGTTACCTAAATACTCAAATCTGACAGTACTTCGCTCAGAATCGTTTTTGGAAAGTAATTATTTAACATTCCATTCAAATTTTAATCAAAATTCAACACTTTCCTCTTTAGACCTACTTCCACTTTCTTCATTTTATCCAATAAAGAGTTTAAAAAAAAAATGTAAATGTAATATTCACAATTATTTGGAAAGTAATATATACACCATACAGGTATATTTGAACTTTGATAAAAAATTTTGTCAATTTTATTTAACATTATTGTAAAATATTGAAATATAATTAGAAGAAACACACATAAATACTTTAAATATCGATTTTACTAAATTTTCAATTTTAAACAACCATAAAAAAAATTGGGACATGAAATTTTTTTAATATTTCAGAACCATGTTAACCAATATGTATACTTATATATATATACTTATGTATGCTTCAAAAAAATTTTTAATATTTTTTCAAAATTTGTTGTCTTTTTTTTATTAATCAACATTGTAAAAGTATTGAAAAATAATAAGAAGAATATTTACTTATAATACATATATGGATTCTTAAATTTTCTATTACACTAAAAAATCAACTTTAAACAGCTATAAAAAAAAAGGAAAAATTGAGACTTGGGATTTTGGTATCATGTAAAATTTATGTGAAAATTTACAGACCTTAAAATCCAAAATTACCAATTTCATCAAACATTACTCGTATATTGATAAAAACGAGAATTTTAGGAAATATTCAAAGTTGTATACTTTATAGAAAAATTATCTTGTATTATTAAATTCAATAAATTATGAAAAAGTTCGTTAGTGAGACTGATATAATATCGTATTGACATATAATAATATATTATAATTATTTTATTATACACTTTTATTTTAATATATAATAATATTTTGTTTTACACAAATCGCGTTATTTCTTTATTTTTTAGATCGTAATTCTATATATTATATACGAGTAGAAAGATATTAAGTCGATTCATAATCGCGGGTTTAGGTAAAATTATGTAAAATGAATTATATATTATTTATTTATATCTTTTTTCGGTATTTACGTAAAAAATATCAACACAATATTTCATTAATTATTGTGTATTTTACGGTATATTTTAATTTTTCAAACTACACAATCAATGTTTAATAAAAGTGAATTTTAATTGTATATATACACCTACTCATAAAAATAATATATACATAACATTATGTATATATAGTTATAGTCAATATTATAGGCATATATATACAGGATTGTATAATGTATGTTGTATATATTATACTATAATGAAATAGTCAAATTCAAATTTGTTCAAAATTAAGTACAAATATTTGTACCTAATAAATGTACCTATTTAATATATGTGTATTATGTAACTTTCGAGTAATACAATTATTATTATTTGTTTTTATTAATATTGTTGGATAATATAGTTTTTTGAATATTTATTTAGTGTTATTAAAAAAATATATACATTTGAAAACAATTTGACAGTAAACAAAATAATTAACATTTTAGAAGCATAATAATAATTAGATTTAATATCAGTCATTGTTTGTTACACAACTGATGTACGATGATATTAATAATTATTATTATCAATTATTATCAACGAAAACCCGATTTATGTGAAATAAAAATAACAATAATATTTTACCGAATCATTAATATAATATAAAGTCTATAGAATTTAAAATTAAAATATTATTTTATAAATCTTTCTTGACACAAACAAAAATATTTAACTTTAAATAGGTATATATACCTACTGTACTGTATTTATTTCATAACACAATTATTACAATAAATATTATAATATTATGTGTATATATATATACATTTAACGGTTTCGTTTTATTAAACAAATCATTGTATCGTTAATTTATTTGTATTATTATGCGTACAGTTTCAATATTATTATTTTTCCAAACTATTATTACATTATATTATTAAATAAATATATACTTATTATTAAGCATCCAATTAATTATTTAATTATTATATAAATGGCGTGTGTAAATTTTGAAAAATATATAATACAAATTAAAAATTACACTATTTATATTATTATAATATGGCGTGTATAATATAGCAAAGTACACATTCAGCTTGTGTTATAAATTATTATTACGCGTCTGTATCAATACTGTCGCGTCCGTCACACGGATAGGTTTCAGAAAACTAAACTCAACGTACAAACAGACGACAGATCGACTAACATTGTAATGACAATAGTCAATAATAATTATTGTATTGTTATATCTGTTACGCACTATGGTCAAAAACTCATGAACTATTATAATATTATATTATGTACTATATGAAATTAATGTGTACATCAATCAATATATAATACACATTTAAACAAAAAATAAAAAAATATCGTGTAATCAACATAACAGTCATCGTCAGTAAACATAATAACATTATAATTTATTATATTATAATACGATAATAATATAATTAACACGAATATTATTACAATGCGAATGTAATTCGAACGAAAATAAAACGATATTCTTTAATAAACGCGTAATAAATAAATTATTTATATGATATATTTCTACGTATATATTATACATAGATTATTGAAATAATTATTGTATACCTAAGTATTTTTAATTCATAATATTTTGTGAAAATAATATTTAGTGCGATATTTAATTAGAAAACTGTGTTAAAAACTCGTCCATACAATAAAAATAAAAATAAAAATAAAATAATAAAAATTGTGCAAATAAATAGTGTAGGTTATTATACTATCTATTGAGTATTATATGATGTGTTATACACATCGAGCGAATAATCTATATAAGGCAATATACAATCACTTTAATTCAGTTGATACATATAAATAACATATTACAACCATATTATATATAGTATGTACCACGAGGACGAGACGTAATAGCATAAACGTAAAGTTCAGTTTCATCACGAATGCCCAAAGAATTTTATTAAATTTTTTTTCAATACATATTATAATATATTGATTTATTATATTATATTATGCACTGATGCAACATATCGGAAAAAATATATTATTTATTTTAAGTTTTAACGCATATACTGTGTGAAGAATTTTATCGCTTTTAATACGTATATTATTAGAAATTACAAATTATAGTCCTTAAATGTATATTTACATAAATTCAAGTTAAAATTTATAATTTACAATATGATACACGTTTATAATTAATACATTATATTAATACATGAATAAAGATGATAAAATATATTGATTTATAATGTTTAATTTCAACAGTTATATTAATATATTACAAATATACAATATTTTTATTTGATTTTTTCTTTTTGAAGTTTATATACTCGTATGCAAATAAAAAAAATATTTGAAATTTATAATCTGCGTGTGTCATAATAAATATAAATTTATAATATATACGTATATTATGTTGTTTATATTAGATTATTATTTATATTTATGTATGTATAATATATTTTTTTTTTTTCATATATAGCATCATTTTACTACCAACTATAACTATACGCATTTAACGAACGAGAAAAATTATTATAATTGACGTCAATACGGAATTATATATAAAAACAATAAGAAATTTTACGTTTTATTATTATATATAGGACGTTATAATAACAATAAAGCGCAATAATATTATTATCCTGCAAGATAATTTTAATTATTACCTCGGAAAAGTTGTATTCGATATTATACTCTTATGTTGATTATATATAACGTCGTTATGTATGTTTATACACGAAAAAACCTGTAGTCCCTGGTACACAAGCACAATTTTAAAGATCAATATTTTAATGCTGATATACACTAGAGTGCGCGCGCAAGTAAGTGCCATTGGTCCTTCTAGGGACGCCCCAGCATGATGGCGTGGGATTGAACTGCATCAAATCTAACATTGTTCGTTTTACGATTTTTATAATTTCCAATTTTGTTTCGTACGATATATGTTGTACCTACTTACAAATATTATTCAGATTACACACATTTTTATATGATAATATTTGTACAATTATAATATTGTTATCGTACCTACCTACCTATACCTATATAACATACTTATTTTTCAATAAATTTTTCAATTACCAATTAAAAGTACAGGTAGGCATTTGTTTTTTAGGTATTATACTTTTATGGTATCTAAATATAAGTAGGTATACTGATAATAAAGTTGAATTGTATTGTATTATTGATGTATAGGTATATGCATTTTTGTATAAATATTTGTATATCTTTAACGTAAAAATCAAATGATCATCAAGATTTTTATTTGGTTTAAAATTTAAAATTTCCAAAACTATAATAATTATTCTTATACAAGGCGATCAAAATTTCGTGTTACAAAATCAATGAAAATGCGTCAAATAATAACAATAGGTAATATTAAATATTTTATTTTTACCATTTTTGTTTTTACCTATAACATTCAAGTTTGATCACGTTGTATATTCTTCATTCAACTATACGAGTATAACGTAGAAATTGTTTATATATATTATATTATAATAAGTCGGAACAATATATTTTATAATAATTTGTTTAACCATGAAAATCGTCATAAAATACTATATATAGTATCTATATTACTATACAATTTAACGTATATATATGCCTACTATTATAATATTTATACAAGTTAAGTTTAGTGTACTGTGAATATAATATTATAATAAAATAATAAATGTAATTTTAAGAAAAGATAAATGACGTGTATACCTACAACCTACACCCTACACGTTTCATTAGGTATATAATATTATTTATATTGATTTCTATCACTATATAATTATATATTATGTTAAGTTATTAATAAAATAATTCCTATACGATTTTCAGGAAATATTATTTCATGTATACTTCTTATTTAATATAATAATTAAATTAAAGACCATAATATTATACATGTATATACCAATACTATCAACAACAACAACAATAATAATAATAATAATAATAATAATAATAATAATAATAATAATAATAATAATAATAATAATAATAATAATAATAATAATAATAATAATAATAATAATAATAATATAACGTTATTTAGGAAATATTACGATTAAATATATAATTATAATAATGTATAACAATAATTTTTATTTTTATTTATATATATTTATATGTTTATTATTTATGTAATATATATACATTATAACTATATAGCTATTTTCATATTATACGATTATATTGTTGTTGTTTTCATATTTTTTTCTTACGAATCGAATAAATACCGTCCATTTGTTTGTTTCATTGGAATATTCAACCATATTAATACATTATAATATATATATATAGGTACATATATAACACACGATAATATTATGCTCGCGCGATATTGTGTTCATGTTTATTACTCTATATATATATATATATATATATATATATATATATATATAGATATATATATTCCCCGGAGGTAAATTTACCCTTAACTCTGTCCCCTTGTTTTCTTATACTATATTAAATTCTTGTTTGCACAGAGGTATCCTGCACCGCCGCACCGTCACTATATGTATGAAAGCTTTTTACCTGCCCCCCTTTTAGCAGCCATAGCAAAATCGAATAGGCCGTTGTACACATATATGATATATATATATACGGTCCGTATTAAATGGATATTATATATTATTATGTAGGTCTAATATACAGGGTGATCATACCCATAATGTTAATGTATAAATCGGATTGAAAACGCTGCGTGTATAATTCTTATGTACCATTTTTGTATAACGTGAAATTTTGATCATCCTATACATATATATCTACATAATATATTATCATATAGGTAAATATATTTTCGTGGGAATATGCGATAGATAGTATACCTGTATTTACATATATTTATATAACTATATACACTGTAAATAAATAAAACGCGACCAAGTCTCCATCGTGAGGTATAAATAAGTACCTATAATGGCTATATATATATTATAGGTTTTTTGCCTTTTAAATTTCGACCCTAAATCTGTACCTATATAAATATAAATCGTATAAAACACATTTATAACATATACAATGATAAATAATAATTATTTGTCGTGGAATAAATAATATTATACCGATTTCAAAAATATAAAAACCGAACTATATTATATAATATTCGAATATATAATATTGGAATTATGTTATATTATGACGTATAATATAATTAATATAATTAATTATAAACGTTTATTATGATAATATAATTATATACGAACGCTGGTCCAGCGACCACATTATATTATTATTGTTTATACGCTATAGGTATATACCCGGGTCGTAATTCATACGAGTATATTATATTATGTACTTACATATATGTATATGCAGGTTGGAAATTAATTTTTACCAGTCACGTATCGAAAACCTTATACATATACGTATGTATCCGGCGTGGTCAAGTGTTTGTTTGTTCAAGACCGTACACACACACGAAAAAACTTATATAAAATACGGCAGATGTAGGTATATAAAAAAAAAAATAATAATAATAATAATACGACGGCAGCGTACTCGACTTGGGTCGCAGATGAAAATAATTGTGTAATGATGAATGAAAACGATTCGACAATAGACTTATATATAATAATACGTATAGTAATATATACGATCACTGTATAGACGTTTTGATTGTTGGGGGTTTATATGCATATAATATATAATAAATCTCAGTATCTCATAGATTTGAAGCGTACGTATGTAATATATATATATATATATATATATAACATATACTAAACGTTATTTTTTATAAAATGTATTATATGGTAGGCATTTATAATAAATTTGATATTATATCATAATATAATGGTCGAACGAAATCGACACCGACGTATTTGAACAGGTTGTTGGTTCGACACTGTTTTGTCAAAATACGTTACGGTATCTGTCAGTCAGCGACCGTGTTATTGGATTATTTCGTGTATAGGTACACCACAAATAATAAAATAATAATAATAATATATTATAAGGTTTATAATACAAAACGGTTCTATATAATATAATAATATTATGTACGCGACCAATCAAACAAATTAACGATGCGATATACATCACCATGAGCCATCTCTTATCTGTGTATAGTCTGTTATTATGTTATATGTACAATCGCGCGGTTAAGCCATCGAGTATAATAAGATATATTATTATGTATATATGTAATGTACAGTCGTAAGAGGGTTGTCGAAATCGTCTCGTACCTACATTTCAAACCGTATAACATTTATATAGTACTCGTATATATACGCACAATTATACATTTCGATATACGAAACTTAACCTAACTTTTTTTTTCTGTATAAATGTCGCAGAATATATACACGTCATTGCAACGATGGGAATTTATACGTAATACGATATTTTGCCAATTTTATGTTTATATATATATATATATATATATATATACGATCCGTGGCTTATATAAAAATAAGTTTTAGATCCTCACAACGTATTATATACATACACACTATATCTATATAATATGGGATACGTGTGCGCCGTGTGTGTGCACAGGTTATCGTGTATATACTCGTATTATAGTATATATATATACCTAAGCATATGGACGTTTTTACTTATGATTTACGGTTCGCAGTGCGTATATACCTAGGTATCTATACATTATAATATAGGTATACGTACGCTGGTATACGTTAAACACAAAGTATTATTTATAACCTATATAACCGCGTGTGACATATTATACAACCACATTTTACTCGTATAATATAATATAGCAACAGCTATAACCGGCGCGGTTAATACCGTGTTATATTAATATTATAATATTGTATACGCGCGCGCCGTATATTTAAAAGTGGTTAAAATTTTATGCACGTTATCATATTTATATTATTATGATAGAGTACGATAATTAATATAACGTACATAGTATACTCGATTATGAATATAATAATAAATTGTATTTTACATAACGCGAAATTTGCTGAAAATTATTCATATTACGCGAGTCGGATTTTTGTTTGGTTTCATATTATATTTTACATAATATAATAATATTAAAGTACGATGAATTAATTCACAAATGATACAAATCTATATAAAGGCTTTACAAAAATAATGAATATCTAAGCATACATATCAAGGTGTACATTTTGAACTTTGAATGTGCTATTTTTATCCTTATGGCTATTATATTATAATATTATATAAAATACCTAATTATAATAAATTATATAACCTACCCGAAAAGAAATATGTGTTTTTTTTTTAAATAATTAATATTCATCATATGATTATAATATTATATATAATATTTGACAGTATATTATCATATTCGTATCGGTCATTATAGGTATTATTTTGTGATTTATAAAATAATTTTATTACTATCTTTATAATATTATGAATGAATTAATGAAAATTATAGTTAGAAAAATATTTGTCTTTATTAATATTATAGCCTATAATAGTCACAGTTTTGGAGGAATAGGTATGTAATCATATTACAAGTAATATATTCGAAACTTCTAATTTATAATTTTATCTTCTATATAATATAACTTTGTCATATGAAATTAAAATAACCAAGTGTTTATTTAATAAAAAAATATATATACCTATTATTTAAAATTTTCAATTTATTTATCGTATAAAGTTAATATGACTTAAAAAAAAAAACAAGTATGGAAAAACATACACGACTTAAATGCCATATGGCACTATTATACACGAGACACGACTCGTATGTTATTGTCCCTAAAAACGTTCGGTTTGAACATGCAATTTGTATTTTTTTTTTTTTATACCATTTAAAAAAGTTATTGATTTTAAAATAAATATAATATCTTTGAATCAAATTATGGAACCAAATAAAAAATAAAATTTTTATATTAAAATTTATAAATATTTATTTTAAAATTCTTAATAAATATATATACTGACGTTGAGCACATATTTCGTATGACAACATTCCTTGTTTATAAAATAATTATAGTAGGTATATAATATAATATATTACAAATCATAAATCTAAAATTTTAAATTTCATGTCTGCATCCTTAAACACATAAGTCCATATAATATAATATATTAATATATAAATATTTTTTATTATTATATTATTACGATTTGTCATTTCGATTTTTTTTCTTCTAAAGACCCAAAGAAGAAGATGAAATTTCGCTTTCTATCTATTTTATAATATAAGTTAATTGTTATGAAAATTATTTAAAAATTAGTGAACTGTGATATTTTATAACTATATCCGCATCGCACTTGCACGTAAACACTATTATACAGCGTGACTGTCTTCTCTCGCAAATGATATAATGTCACTTATTATAAATATTAAATATTCGCCAGTAAATATTAGAAAAATTAATATTTATATTCCCTTCTTTGTATAATATACTTCTATATATATTTAACAATAATTATGATATCACGGCCTATAAACGACTACGTATATAAGTGTTTAAACTATATTATAGTGTGTATATAATATACAAACACAAAGTGGAACGAGTCGATTGGAAACCGAAATGTATACCTTCTATACTCGTATGAACAAAAATAAAAATCGACGCGAATTTTCGTCAGTTTTCGGTCATATAATATTATATTTTTATTCTCTTCGACAGTTTTGACACGATATTTTTTTTATCGTATAATATAATAAACGGGAACCTTAAATTATGCGTCGCAGTTTAATATCTTGTATATAATATCATATTATCATTATACTTTCTATATAAACGAATGAATATAATATGAATCTTATTTATATACACGGATGTGATGGGTGTGTGTAATCATTTTATATATTATATTTTTATTGCGTAAAGAAGAAAAAAAAATTGATAATAATAATAATAATAAAAAAAATAAAATTCTCACGGAACACATTTTATACATTATAATATTATAAGATATATCGTATAATAATATAAAACCGATACGGTATAAAAATAAAGGAGAATAAAAAAAAAAAAAATATAAAGTATTTCTTTCTTTATACCCTTCATCGCAACGATAAATCGCCCGTCAATAATTATATACATACATGTGTATATTATATTCGTGTATAATGTAAAATGTATACACGTTACAATACATGGAAATCGTATGAATACGACGTGTGCATTATGCATTTTATGCGGTGTGTCCGGTGTGTATCCGACGTGTGTGTGTATTAGTATTATTATGGTCCGGCGCGCGAAATCGACGAGACCGGTAGTCGGCGGCGGCATCCCTATAATCTTTTTTTTTTTTTTTTTTTTTTGTATTATATTTTTTATTTTCTTTGGATTTTGTTGCAAGGGACGTTTTCACACGTCTCCGCCGCCGCACCATTATAATATTATATTGTACATCGTATATATATATATATATATATATAGTATGCGTATAACCGCGGTATATGTACATTTAATATAATAATATAATATTGCGGTGTATTATAATGTACCTAGGTATAATAATAATAATAATATTATATAATACGCCGAGATTGTGTTGGGGTGCGCGCGAGTATGAATGACCAGAACCGACTCCCAATATAATCATTTTTTCTATACACGATATTATGCTATAATATAATATAATATTATGTTAAGAACGAGCGTTTATATGCACCAACGATGTGTTTATTATCTCACCGGTATAATAATAATAATAATAATAATAATAATAATAATAATAATAATAAT
>JAIUCT010000011.1:6881121-6920519 GCA_021307375.1 Tetraneura akinire | reverse complement strand
ATAATAATAATAATAATAATAATAATAATAATAATAATAATAATAATAATAATACAAATAATAATAATAATCATAATAATAATAATAATAATAATAATAATAATAATAATAATAATAATACAAATAATAATAATAATAATCATAATAATAATAATAATAATAATAATGTTATATATTATTATAAAATGCGATTTTTCGACGCGTCTCATAATATTAAAAATAATAATTTATATTATAATATATTATATGTATTGATTGTATATATATTGACAAAACTGTTCGAGTATAATAACTATATGGAAAACGATTAATCATATGTATATAAACCTTGTACATATTATAATATAGCTCAAAGACTGTATATTAATATACCTATATTATAATATAGGTATACGTCATTTTATCTGACGACTGCGTGACCGACGAGTGGTAAATATATAGATTAGACGACTTTTTACGACGAATTCGGGGAATTGAATTGAAATATTTTTTTTATTATTCGTATAATACGATATTTTTTTTTTTCATCAAACTTCGCGTAATAGTTATTATATAATTTTATATAGGTAGGTATACATAAATGTATTGTTTTCGAAGGCGGATTCGTTTTTAATTATAAAATTAATTTATTAATTTATTATTATTATTATATTATGTATAGATTACCTATATATACGCATAACCATAATATACATGTCTTATATTATAAGCCGGTAATAAAGTACATAATATTAAAATTATATAATAAATTCGAAAAACGCTTTTGTGCATTGATTATTTTTTACAATACGCGCTCGTAAAATTATTTTCACTGCAGATATATGTACCGTATAAGTTAAAATAAATACGTTATTTTATAACTTTTTACAAACAAATTCGTAATTTTTAAGCAACATACCTTGCTATACAGCATATTATACTCGTATTTTTTTTATCTTTAACCTTGTGCCATTCGTTTATAACCTCTACATCTTTTTCTTAAATAAACATAGGTATACTCTTCATCATTGGGTCAAAGGTTATTGATATTATTATTATTATTAATACTGATAACAATACTTTGTCAATATAATATTTACTATACGATAGAAAATTAAATGATTGTAGAAAATTTCGCGTTATTCTAATATCGTAAAAAATAAAAAAAGTAAAAAACCGCCTACTTATTATTCTTTCATATACTTGAAAAGTTTAAAATACGTTCCCCGTCGTAACTATATTAATATATTATATCCATCGATATCGGGCACCCGTAAATATAATAATATTATGTTACGGTGAAACTTACAGGAATTCACGATATTTATATTAATTAATAAAATAATAAATCGATATAACGTTATTATAGTCTTTTTTTGATTGTATTTTTATTCTTTCACGTGTACCTAATATACATTTCAATAATTCAATAAATGATCCGCGGACGATGTCGTCTATTCCAACGCGTTTACCACATTGCCATTATATTATGTAGTAAAAAATAATATGTATATACACTATATAATACGTACATTATAATATAATAATGACAATAAATGACGTGTAGTTTATAGTTTTTTAAAAGATTTCACGGAAATATCTGATGGTCCTGATAATATTATTGTCATATCGGTAATTTCGACAATATTCGTTAAGATTCCGCCAATCTATAGAATGTAGAAAACGATAATATTATATTTTAATTTACAATTATTTAATTAATTAATTTGGAGAAATAATTATTGACAAGATATAATCGGTTATCTGAAAAGTGACACTGATTAACATAATCTTTCTTATCTAATTACGAGTAATAGGATTAATTTCTTATACAATAAAAAGTACAAAAAAAAAAAAGAATACTTATGTTATATGTTTAAATAAGTTTTAAGTACCTGGTATTTAGTAATAATAATATTATCGTACATAAAATTTTTTTAAGTAGGTATAAGATCCAAAAATATGATAAAATTTTATGTAAATATATATACGTCGTAGGTCACAAAATTTTAATTCATCAATTCTTTTACTGTTAGATATTATACCGAGGGTGAATTTTGATATTAATTATAAATTTCTGATGAGGTAGAATATGTGCATAATGAACATTTGTAATATTTTTAATTGTTGATTTTTAATAATAAATAATTGGTACCTATATTATAATATAAAAAATTATTGTGGGTAAAACCTAGAAAATATGACGACAAATACTATTCGAAAATCTGTTTTCAAAAATATTCATTGAACAATTTTGTTTTTATTGAAATTTTAATTTAATTTTTTAAATATTTTTAGATTTTATGCATAATTAAAAACTGTACACCGAAATCGAACACTTTATGTTACACTTTATAACATGGGCGCCCATGTGGGGCAAGATGGGGCACTTGCTCCTTATTTAAAATAAAACAGACTTGTACTTTTAATAAATTGAAACTTATATATACCTAAGTACAAAAATTGAAACACGATTGTTATTGTATTGACGATTTTTAAAACAAAATTTCAACTATTTTTGAAAGATATTTTTAAGATACTTATGTAATACATATTATTATATTAAACGAAATTAAACGAATCTACATATTTAGAGAATTTTTTTTGCTCCCTCTTGAAATTCCATCTATGATGGGCGCCGATCAGTGGCGTAAATAAGGGGGTTCAGAAGGTACGGTTATACCCGGGCCCAAACGTTTTAGAGGCCCCAAAATTTTTTTTAAATTTTTTTTAACTTTATATTATATTTTTATATTTATATGCAAGTATATATATTTTTAATATGTATATTATAAATTTTGTTGAATAAAAATCGTATCGTTTTAACGTCGTTATAGCGGCAAAACAGTTAAATTTATAATGTGTTTGCCTAATTTATAGTTTTTATATTTTTATCTTAACATTAATATTATTGTACAGTGGAAGGGGCCTGTAATTATTTATGTACCCGGGCCCAAATTTTGAAATTACGCTACTGGCGCCGATGCTTTATATAATGTGATACGGGAATAAGTGAATAACATTATGATATACACAGCAATAATTTTGATGTAAATATAATATTATTATTAATATAAAAAATAATATAAACAGTTATTCGTGATGCTGTAACGACGGGGAGATGGTGATTCTCTTCGAATCTTCGATATTAACTGTATCTATAATAATAATAATATTATATTGTATTATTATACGGTAAATATACTCGTATATCATATTATTTTGTATACCAGGAAAAAATTCGATAATATAATATTTTGATGAAAAAAATAATAAAAGTTTATCTCTTAACGACTAACGCGCACGTAAGAGAGAATCTTTATCTATAACTTTTTATAATATATTAATATTATATAGAATCAAATATGATAATATGCGTGCATTTTTTTTTTTCGTCGAATGAGATACTCATAATATATATATATATATAGGTATAAATATGGCGACTATATCGTATATACTCTTATTATATTTTAATCGATTTATAATGTATATATAATATTGTATTATTATATTATACACATATGAATATATATTAGGAAATCGAATAATTATTTACAATAAAGCGTATCTCATTTTTTATTTTTTTCGGTAGTTGAGTATACAGGGTGGTATTAAATATATATCATCGAAAATCGTTATTTATGATGTGGATACATTATAATAATATAGGTACTAGAATTGTAAAGGCGTATTCTTGCATCATTTTCATATTATTATATTAATATATTTCTATATGTATTTAAAAATATTAACGTACTGCGATATTACATAGGTATGAAAACAAATCGATATTTCGGCACGTGTGCAACATTCGAACATTGCGTAGTACTCATTTTTATTTTTTGAACATTTTTTTTTTTACCTTACAGTAAAAATATGAAACACGTTATAACGTAGTTTAATCGTATATATATTATTATATTTATCTTATCTTATATTATAGTCTCGTATATAGAAAATAGACTATATAAATTATATAAAATTATATTATTATTACGTTATTTTTTATTTTTTTTTTAAATTTAAATTTGACTATAGTAGTATATTTTTATAATCAGTTTATTATTTTACAAATTTTAATGAATTCGCCTTTTTATATATATATATTTATATATACGAGTATATGCATTTTTCGGTTAATTTATTCTTTTTAATAATAATATACAACCTATTATATGATATGATTATATTGTCGAGTATATTATTCAAATCAATACTGCCTTAGATCAACTTAAATATAAATTAGACTATAAAATAATTTCTTAAATAAAAAAAAATATATATACGATTAAATTTTCTAGACCCCCCATGAATCGAATTTATTTCTTCAATTTAATAACAATTAATTTTTTTTATAAAGGTTTGCATACTCAATTGTACATACAAACATTTTCAAATTTCAAAGTACTACGTATATATTAAATATAATTATATAATATATATAAATAAATTGAAGTATACAAGTATACAGTCACACATTTAGTTAAAACACGTACCTACTAAACACGTTTATAAATTAGTATACCTTAAAGGACACGTAAAATACTAAGTTATAAATATCTCCATAATATAATACATAGTGTTATCCGTCTTTTTTTAATTAGGTAAACATCTTGTAATTTTATGGACCCCTCCCCCCATATGATATTTCTGGTTGCGCTACTGTATTAAATATTTATTATTTATGTACATGCGTATTCTATATAATTATTATAATGTATAGAATATATTATTGTTATCAAATCACGATTGCAACGTTGAATTCGCCAATTTGTCATTATAGGTTTTCGTGTAATATACAATAATAATATAAGGATTTATACATACATATTATATAGGTATAAGCATTTGTATAGCCCTAAAAAGGATACTACCATTCTGGGTGGAGCAGGAGTAGGCCGTCGACGAGGACCATCGCATCGAAAACGGGTCTTTTGACGTGACGGTGTGGGTGCACGACGGGTATAAGGGAAAGTGCGGTGTTTTGATTGTGCGAGCGAGAGTATATCCCCTGAAAACGACGGGCCATCGACCGGGGATGAAGAGAAAAAGTACCCGCGGGCCGGACGCCGTCAAACTATATATCCGTGCGCTCCGGCAGCAGCGACAACAGGGTCCGGGCGCGGTTGATGTTTGCCGTTGGGCTTAAGGGACGCATTTTCGACAACGACGACGGCCGTCGAGATTGCGATTTTCAAGTGTTCCTACCCCCAGTCAAACGCCGCCGCCGCCGCCGTTTCCATGGCTGCTTGCATCGTATTTGTCGTCTTGCTTCGTCGAGTTTGGTCCCGTTTTGGATCTTCGCTCGCCATGGTTGTTATTTATTTTTATTTTTCAGACAGTCGTCCATACACTTGATATTACTATAAAAATATAAATACATCTGCGCGAAGCCACGAAGGACCTTTCCTAAATAATATATTATATAGTTTTGGACTTATCGTTTACATAATATACGGTTTTTCTACATCTCGTTTAAATAAATTTGAACATTCGACCACTATTATATGTATAAATATTACATAAAATGCAATTAAATTAAACGAATAAAAATAAAATATACTATAGCATTAATGTAATAAAATATACTACTTATATATTATATATAATATGTAAATTTATTTTCTTTATACTATTTTATAGACTCTCGCGTATTTACGTAAAAATCAAACATTTTATTTATATATCTTATTTCATATAATTATACGTGTAGATATTAGATGACGCATATAATATTATTTCGATGACGTGTACATTCTTAATTATATAGAACCAGATGTACTATTTATAAATTTCAAATATATACCAACTTATAATATTTTTTATGCAGCGGCAAATTTCCATATAATAATAATATATTATAAAAACTAATTTCATTTCCAAAAAAATAAATTTTAATATAATCCATATACCAATATATTATTGGTATATAACACTGTTATATGTATAATATTTATGTTATATTCAATACGTATGGAATATCATACTCGATTCTTTTTATTGATTTTTGTTTACCTATCTATGTATTATTATATACTATCGATAGTCGATATTTCAAAATTCAGAGTTCAAATACGAGTATACCATATAATATTATAGTGTATAATAAATTCAATTTTAATATTATATTGCTCGAGTTATAATTGTTATAAATTATAATATTCTCATATTCCGTGGTCGACTGATGTATTATTTGCCGTTTTCGCATAATGATAACGCGCTGGGACCCAACAGTATGACAACAGTTCTGCGAATAAACTATGTCGTTCTGTGCACGTAAATTTAATATTACACGAGGGATTCTTTTTTTTTTTTTTTAAACCATGTCCGATTAAATATAATGATGTCAAATCGTCAAAACGCCAAAACAATAACTGATTATAATTTCTGGGTCGATTAACATCGTTATTATATTGTTTTATTTTTAGACGAATGACAAAACAAATTTAAATACGATTATCGTCATTAGACATATTATAATCAAATGATTCCATTTATCTAAAGTTATGAAACAATATCAATATATAACTATTATAACGACTGAATTATTGTTCAAAATTATATATTTTGTTTCTCGAGGTGTGGATCCATCACGACCGAATTTTTTTTATAATTTATTATATACGAGTATTTATAAAATTCATGAGTGCGAAGGACGAAATTCAACAAGAAACACCGTATTCCTATATAGATTAGAAGTTAATTATGAATTTGGGATGATCTAAGCTTCCTAGCCCCCCCCCCACGTTTTGCGCTAATATTACGTTATATTGTTCAACGTTAAATTTATTTTTTTATTTTATATTTCATTCTAACAAACAAAATAGTTACGCCGATTACCAATATATAACCATAATTTCTTTTATCGACTGTCCAAAGTCCAAAGATAATTATATTATATTTATATTACTACCTTTTTTTTTTTTTTCTAATGTAGGTATTGCGTGACATTATAACGACACGACAATATACACCTCGTCGTCTATAGAAAATACGTCCAAATTAAAATATAAATAATTTTTACGCTTTTTTAATTCTTTGTAAAAATAATAAATTAAATGATACGAGTATAATATTATTATTCTCGCGAAAACAACAATATCGTCATCCGGTGATTTGTTTGCATATATAATATACCTACGTGGCGCTGACGCGACGAAACCTTTTTACAAACACAATATAATATTATTTCCCAACGGAAATCAAATCACAGTATATCACACGTACCCCCAACAACCGGCCAATCCACTCACACAATTGGTAAATATCATTGTAGAGACGCGTACAACGAATACTATTACGTTGTTGTCTATATAAGCCGCGCGTGTTAACGTTTTTTTTTTATTTTTAAAAACGACGAACCGTTTGTATACGTGTATACAAGTGTTGAAATTAATAATCTCTCTTCTCTTCTTAGCAACTTGAAGACCATTAAGGTCCAACAACTTCCCTCCGCTTTTCCCTGTTTCTTGACACTTCTTCAACATTCTCCATTCCAATCATCCTGAGGTCATCGTTGATTCTATAGCAGCCCATCGTTGTCTGGGTCTTCCTCGAGGCCGTTTTGTATTCGGTCTCCATTTTGTTATGCTTTCCAGTACTCCTTCCTTAATTTAAAATTAATAATATTATATATTATTATTATTATTATTATTATTATTATTATTACGAGTATTTAATAATATATTGTACGTAGTTTGTTATAAATTTCAAATTTAAATTGGTATACAAGTGTATAATATATAACATTAGTACCAAAATATACCAACACGGTCATAATATTGTCCTTATACAATATTATTATAAATAATTACAATAATTAATATTCCAAAATCTTAATTGGTCTTTGTTTAATATACGCGAGACGTATTATAATGCGTAATACATCTAATAAAAAAAAAAAATATTTGACGATAAATATTTATTCGATATAATCGCGTTATTGTGTAATGTCGAGGTGAGTTTATATTATTATTATTATTATATTTACGAGCCACTAAATATATAATATATATACATTATGTAGCAGCGACCTCCTTCACCTCCACCGCACGCGGCTATTTGTTTTCGTCGGATAATCACATTACTCACGAGTAAATTCAACTTACTCCGCCGCCGCCGTGTCCACCACCGCGATGTTGACTGACAAATATTTATAACACACACACACACACATAAAAGCGTTTGCACAAATATAATATTTTATTTATATTATATTATAATTTATAAATACACGCGCTAATATTTATTAAAATATTATATTTATACGCAGCTTAATAATAATAATAATATACACACACGATAATAATATTAGGTTATGTACTTTTAACGTGATGATGTGTGACAATCGGACGAGTGTACACTCGCGTTTGTATAATATTGTTACGCTTAAAACGTCCATGGTTTAACCTATAACTATATTATTATATTATCCTGCGTAGGAACGGCAAACGTCCGCGCGTATATAAATTTATAATGTGTATAGTTTAACTTTGTCGCCGCTTCGGTTATAACTTATAACGTCCCATGTACACTTTCTCCGCCATGGATGTTCCGTATAAATATTTAATGTAACACGGTCGCGTTGTAGTTGTAGTACATCCCCGCACGTATTATAAAATATTAAACGTTTTATAATTTATTTGCGGTACCGCGTATATATAGGTAGGTACATACACACACAAAATATTACGCGTATATATGTTATTATTATCATTATTACTATGTTGTACGGGTATTACTATAATAATATTATATTATTACGTCCCGGTATAAACACGAACGCGGTTACGGTATATTATAATATAACACGGTATATATAGGTATCTACCCGTAATAATAACAACCATAATATTATACGCGGTGTACGCGTATAACGCGGGCGCGTGTATGCCTGTAAATATTATCGAATCGTTATTGAACAAATAATAACGATACAACACCAACAAATATATAAATTATATTATTATGTATTATTATTATGTATCTTTGGGTATAATAATGAAACATTATCGCGTCGGACCGCGATTTGTTTTTCCAAGCAAACGCTCTGTATATATATATAATATAATATATGTGTGTGTACCTATATATACAAACATATACACAAGCACGTGTTACAGTAGTTATAAATCGGTAAATCCTCGCGGGACGCACTGTGTATATATTATTATTATTATTATTATTTTATACACGATATATTTACATAATACACGTCACGAGTGTCCGCCCTTCACAGCCGTGCGAAAACATAAACTATAAAGTATAAGTAGGTACCTATATTTAATGTCCCGACTGGCGAAATTTTACGAAATTTTCATATATCGTTTTACTTCACGTTCACTGAGAATTTCAGCACCGTTTCCGTGTGAGAGAATCGATCAGAGATAAAATGCTATTACAATATTATATAACATATATTATAACTCTATATACGCAAGCAGTACCTGAACGACAGCAAAAGCCGATGAAAAAAAGTTAGAAGTATTTGAGAGAAAGATATCGAGGAAGATATTTGGCCCAGAGAGAAGCAACGAAGGAGAATTATGAAATACGAAGCAATAAAAACTTATAAGAACTATATATTATGAACCTATAACATTGTTGAAACCTTGAAAAGCGTGCGAATAAGTTGGGCCGGACATGTGTGGAGATAAAAACGGACTAATCGAACAGATAACTGCTTGGAAACCAAATGCAAATAGACCCAGAGGAAGACCCAGACAAAGATGGACAGATAGAATAAAAAAAAAAAATACTTGAAGATGTCGGGAGTAAGAAATGCGGAAAAACGGCAAAAGATAAAGGAGAGTGGGGGTAAGTATAGTTGTCGCGGTAATGGAATTGAAAGGCCTGTAGATAGCCAAGGAAGAAAAATAAGATAATATTTTATGTGTATATAGTGTTTCGCAGTTTCGCCCTGCAGTCCCCGTGATGGCTATCGATAACCTATAGAGTTTCTCTCCAAGAATTGGCGAATCCATAAAACGTCTAATGCGATTTCAAGGAATTTTCAAATTAATATACCAGTATAATAATAATATAATATTACATCGTCTTTCAAATTAAATATAATATAATATAATAGTGTTTATATAGTTATTATATGATACGTCTGCTCGCGTCGCGACAAAATATTAGGAACGCAATCAGACCTCTAAATATTGTTTGAATACGGATATAATCGTTGCAGATTAAAGTTCAAAATGTAATATATAGCTCTAACTGTATACATTTCTAAGAATTTACTGTGTACATAATATTGTATGTTATAAATAAACGTATAGGGGGAAGAAGCTCGTGAAGAACGTTCATAAATCGAGGGACTAATTATGAATTATATAAAATAAGCTTCCTCGGCACCCTGCAGCGATGTGCATTGATTTGTAGCGATTTGTAGCGATTTGTAGCGATTTGCAGCGATTTTCGCCCCCGGTTCGAAAAATACGAATCTCGAGAGTTTCTTTGACCAACGCGAAAAATGATCGCTCTGCGTCTGCAATTCTGCATATAATATAATATGTATATAAACTGGTATATTATATCATATAAACGTATATAGTATGAAATATTTAATATATCGTATTTCTCCGAGTGGTACGTAAAATATAATATACGAGTTGTAAAAGAGAGTAAAAAAAAAAAAAAAAATTCGAGGAGGATTATAATACGTACATATAGCCGTATAATCTGTGTGCGAGAAATATACGCGGTTCTTAAAACGCCACAGCTCGGTCGAAATGTACGTTTAAAAAAAAAAAAAACCACCCACACGTGACCGCGCGTACAATATAACAGCAGTAGTCCGTTGTAATATTATAAATGATAAAAAAAAAAAAGGGATTTTTCTCTCTTCGTATTATTATTATTATGTACAAGACGCCCAACCGTTTTTCGAACCGTTCGAATAATCCACTCGAACTTTTTTTTTTTTTTTTTAAGAGCGCGCGAGCCGGCTGACGACCGTCGCGGCTTCGGGACGCGTGCGGCTGGTCGGCGGCGGACGACCGCGCGGTATATAATATATTATAATATAACGCGGTACATTAATATAATGGTATAAATAATGAAAACAACGAGTGTGCGCGAACGGCGAAATCGTCGTCGTCATCGATAATATTACACATCATATTATTATTATGCGTATATATACTATTATAGAATATAATACGAGCATTATACGCCTATATTATATTATATTATTTATATTATTCTATCGTCGTCGTCGTCGTCGTCGGAGGCGGCCTCGGGTGGTGCGACGACACAAAACGCGTCGAGTACCAACACACTTGAAATTGTCAAACAGCCCTATATAACCGTGTATACCGCGCGCGTAAAACGTTAGGGAAACGTTGCGGTTACCACCTGTCAGCCGCGGATCAGCGTTGCGCCCATGACGCGAACTATACGGCCTGCACCGACTTGGGTGGCAAAATATATAAATTGTATTATACGTTATAAATTATAATAATAATAAAATACCTCGGCAAGTTATTATTGTTATTTTTCTTCTTTACGTATATTATTATTATTATTATTATTATTATTATTATTATGGACGCGCGACACACCACGACCGCGGTATAACGTTTATTATTATTTGTATTATAATTCCTGTGTATACTCTTGTTGCCATTTTTGTTCAAACGGATTAATCCGCTCCGGACGTGTATGTGATGGGTTTGTATATACGTGTGTGATGCGGTATACACATATTATAATAAATATAATACGTGGGCAGCGCCGCGGCCCTTGTTGTCATTCGTTTTTCGAAAACATTATGACAAACTCAGACGTGGTTCGGCATGCACTCGACGAGATTACTGTGACGACGCGATTGTCAGAGCGCAAACCTTTTTGCACGTAATAATATAACACGCAGGGTACTTCGCACGTTATACATCGTGTTGGCATCACAAGCATAATAAATTAATAACAATATGAAACGACAGAATCGTATTATTCCATTTTACGTATCGTGTATCGGTGTTATTATTATTATTATATAAGTTCGTGCCCACCAAAGAAGAAATTTATACGTTTAAATTATATTATAATATTATGATGAACTTTCGATCGAATGTGAAAAATAATATATAATAATGTATAAATTATATTTTATATAAGAATTTCATCGGGTTTTTTTTCCGAGTAAGACGACCACACAACTCTACGTATATATAAAATTATAGAAAAATGACTATAATATGTTATATATTATGTTGGTTTGGATTCCAGATTGAAAATTTTAGTTTACATGAAGTTATTACACATGGTATAGATTGACATCACGAATAATATAGATAAAAATAAATATCTTGTGGTAGTTTCTTATTTTATATAGAAACGCAGCGTCCTCGTATAATTTCGATTGGACCAGGTTCCAATATTTGGATCTGAAAGAAGAAAATAATATCGATTCTTCGCTTTTTGGGTTTCGTTCGTATATTATACATATTATTATATATTTATATCCTAAAAAAAAAAAAAAACACGAAGAAGTGTTTGTAGAGGTCGGGAGCATGTCCAGCTGCAGGAAACGTATCGGTATCGAATATCTAATATAGTAATATAGTAAAATAATATATTATATATTATATAAAATCATTTTTAACGTTTTTACCCACTCTAACTCAAACGCATGAGAATACACAGAATTATAGTTTAGTTTATTTTCTTCATTTTGGTGTATTTCGTATTAATATTTCATTTCAATTTTTAACTTAAATTTTTAAAAATTTTTTTAACGATATATTTTTTTATCCAAAGTATATATAAAAAAAAAAAAAAAAAAAAAAAAAACAAAATAACTCAGTGTCTGACAATATATATAAGTATTGAAATGTTATAATATAACGCGTCACACACATATAATTCGAACGGTTATGATGTCGTTATATAATAATTAAATTATTAATACATTTCTAATGAAAAATTAATTTTAATTGCTGCCAATTATAAATATTTTTAAATATTTTGTATTGTTCTTTATTAAACAAATTTTGTGTGATATTTGAATATAATATGGAATATAGATACGTTATCGCTATTTATAAAATAATTACACGTTTAATTCTTATCTATAAAAAATAAATTATTTGGCTTATCTTGTAGAAAAAAATAAAGAATATTTAAAGTAGGTATACTATCGTTAGTAGTTTTCATTTTAATGTATTTATAATATACAATAATTTTATGGATAATTTTATGTATATATAATATATATAAAATAAAATAAAAATATCACGAAAATGTAAAATAATCTTTTGTTGTAAAGTAGGTACCAATTATTATTCATTGTATCATTAATAAAATATCTTATATTTGTTTAAATTTGATTCACTTGTTTTGTTTGTAGTTTTGTACTATATATTATTATAATACATTATTATTTATTATGAGACATCATATTATAAATCCTATATCTATTTTCAGTATTTTCCATTAATTCTGCAGTATTTGTGTTCAGACGTATAATGTAAAATGTGAGTACGATTTATTTGATATAATACTTTTTAAAGTCCAACAACACGAATGTATTTACTATATATCCCTATCGAAAACTTATTTTCTCTTCTTTTGGGAAAACTTTGAAAATTTAAAAACTGGCGCCTGAATAAAAACATTAAACTATAGGTATATACCATCATAATATAAATAAATGATTTTATAGTTTTGTGCCTATATTGTTAATATAATATATGTATACCTATATAAAATCGAATATTTAGATATATATTATTTTGTTGATTGAAAAATCTATAAAACCCTATATACACCATGAAGAAGGATGAAATTGTATATTCTTCTAAATTAATAATAGTGTAGTATACATGCATACATATATTATAATATTCTAAGTACATACAATAGAATTTACCTATTATACGAACGATTATTATTATTTATTTTTTTTTTTTTTTTGAGAAATAGACAAAGAGTAATTAGTTACGTTTTCAAAAATAATTTAATAATATAATAAAATCTGATTATATTATGAACAATTAAAGTGTAATAATTTAGTTAGATTCGTTTTGCCCTTGGTATGTAGATTGAAAAAAAGATTACAAATTAATATTTAATCATAGGTTTCGACTGTTACCTAAAACTATATATTATTATTTTTTCAATTCAATTTTATATAATTCATAGAAAAATCTAGACTATAAATTCACAATCTCCTAAATCTATCTAAATTAATATTAGTAATAAATTTTGATTTTAAGCACTGACAAAAAATGTATAATAATTTAATTATGCGTCAGTAGGTTGCAAAATTCAGATTTAAACGCACAAATGAAAAAAAAATCTATAAAATTTAAAGACAAACTTGACATCCGGTGTATAAAAATTATTTTCTACATATTTTCGAAAATAAAATAATATTATATATAGGTAATATAATATATTAATATCATTGTCAAACAATTTCTTAATTAAATAATTAATACTTAAAATAAACATTTCTATTTCATCTACAAGGTTAGTATATAGATATAATATAGTATATAGTATATAGATGTTATATTAATAAAATAGTAATGTAAATTATATAGATATAAGTGGTGTAACTATTAACTTTGAACTCATTTCAGATAATATTTTCGTTATCTATCTGTTTATTCAAATAACAATAAATAAGGATATAATACGAGACATTGATCGTGAAATTATTGTACTATTATATATTATAATTTTTCCATTTTGATTTTGTTATAGAAATTACATTACCCAGTAAGATTATATTCTGGTATATAAGTATTATTATTATATATGTGTAATCCTGATTTAAACATCTTGTGAAAAGATAAAACCGTATAATAAATAAATCATTATTTAATTATCACAAATAGGTATACTATTATCATTATGTTAATTTCTTTCTTTCGTATCTAATGTAATTTTGCAAGAATTCGAATTCAATTATAAATATTAATAAGAAATATATATATAAATATCCTTATAATTTATGATATATTCGTAAAAAACTGTAAAATTTATTCGATATAAAATATGATAAAATTTATTATATTTTTATTAAAATATTACGAACCGTAAGGTCGTATCGTATGCCTAAAAAAAAAAATTACAAAACAATATTATAATATATTAATTTATATTTTCGATGTTATTATTATTACAGTTGATGTATTAATTTTAATAATATATGGGATTATATTATAAAATATCGATTAAAACGTTTGTTTAAAAACTAAAAGTGTTATAATTTAAATATTTGAAAGCGGTGTATATTTATAGGTATATAAATTGGCAACATAAATAAAAACAAGTTTATCTTTTGTTTCAATAAATTAGGCTGTATCCTGTAAATACATATTTTGCATAAAATTAAAATACATATAACTTATACATATTTAAAATATATAATTAAAGGTATATTCTATACCGAAACTTTACTATGCTCCGCCCTGTAAATATACGCACGTATAGGTATAATATTTACTGTATATAATATAATATATATGTATAGCAAATATGTGTATATATATAATATTTACTACTTATATATATATATATATATATTGTATTGTATAATATTTAATATTTACATAAATATAGTTAATATGCACGTAATATTATTTACAAGATATACATATATAGGTTAGGTATGTATATATTATTATTATAAAAGCTTTGATATATTTGTTTCAACATATAAACACTATAAGCGGTCGATTTAACCAATATTTATATTAATGGAAATTTACATGTGTATATTCATTATATATAATTACTTTATTGTGCGTTGTATTTTCGTAAAGATATAATTAAAAATCAATAAAAAATATATATAATATAAGAATAGGAAAGGACAATAATATTTATATGATAAATCCGAAAAAACGATTATGAGCAAAGTTCAGTTAAATAAAATTAATCAACGTATGAGTACGTATGATTAAAAATTAAAATGTTAACTTATATTTAATAAAATTTGAAACCATTTTGAGATTTAAAAATCAAAGTAGCGATTCTAAAATAGCATCACGTATGTAAAATATTTATGTAAATATATACTCAATAAAATATTTGTGTCACTATAAGACACGAATTTATTTCATTAGTTATATTAAAAATTATATGAAAAAAAAAACCATAACAGAACTAACCTAACCTAAATAAAGTACCAAATATATCATCCAATTATTCTCCATCAGAAGCATGCCATATTCGTAATAATCGAGGGCCACTTTTACTATTTAAAATCGATGTTTTCAAACATAAAAATCTCACACGTCACACATCATTGTAAAACCAATACACTTTTCTCTTCGTTCAGAATCAGAATTTAAAATAAAACAGAATTTTTTTTTAATATATAATGTATTTAATTGATTTATTATTTGAAGATCAAACAATATTTAGTTTTATACTGTTTGACATATTTTAATAAATAATTAGTAATTACACTACCATTTAATTTTCATACATAAAAAAACCTGTTAATATACCTAAATTAAATTACAAAATGTATAATTTAAAATGAATATTACGAGTATAATCAAATGAATTCCCATCTATATTCTATACGTTATCTTATATCTTATATATTATAATATTTTCTCCGTGTACAAAGCATGTACGAACGTGACGTTTATAATGTGGTTGCGGTCTTGATGCGTCCTATATCTGATGACTTTAAGCTTTAACCGTGGTTACTATACTGACAGATCGATCATATAATAATATAATATACTTACCACGAATATTTCAAGGAAATCCACGGTAAATGTAGTTGAATTGAACATTTTTACACGATCATCCGTTATTGTATAAATATATAGTCTCATTATTAAAATTCGTCTTAATTTTTATTATATTTAATTTATGTACTATATTATTATCATATTTTCAGATAAAATTGAATATTATACGATGTATGCAATTATTAACATTAAAGTCTCTTATTAAAATATAATTCGATATTCCGTCATGTTAGTATAATTATTAGTAAATAATTTATTGATAAATGATAATATAATATTATACGTATATAGTATCTTACAGCTATCATATTATATATATTTGATATAACATAAAATAAATAAATAATATTTTAACACCTTTAGTTGTGTAGAAATAATTAATATAAAAAAACAATTCTATATTTTATATGCGGTATCTAAAAGCTTAACTTTGACCACATAAATAGTTTTGTTTCACTCGAAATTTTTTATATAATACCTATATATAAATATAATATTATAGTATTATGCAATTCATATTTTTTAGTTTTTGTTTAAGTTCCAACTCTATTTTTCCAATTATCGTAACACTATAATTACTTATTATGATAATAGTCTCCATAATGACAATAATAATACTTATTATTTTATATCAATTATCAGTAATAATTATAATAATTGATATGCAACAAATTTCTTATCGCGATAGATTAACATTTTAAATAAATATACGAAAAAAAAAATTCGATAAATTTCTCTCTCTCTCTCTCTCTCTGACGGTGTTATATTATTATAGATTGTATAAGCAATACTTTATACTATAATATATATTCCTATACTCTTATATTATTACGAGTATAATATTGCCCCAGAATAAAGGAAAAATAAAATTACTGTCTTCTTATAAAGTATCAACAAGTTTTGAGAAACTGACACATTATTATAATATATCATATACGATACATATTATAAATTATAATGCGTCGACTGTTCAAATGTTCATAAATCATATTAAATGTATAAGTATATGCGAATCTCTTTATACGTAATAGTTTTAAGTTCACAATAAATAGTCAATTAATAATCTGATTTATATTTTATATTTATAGTAGGTAACATTAAAATGAATATATATAATAATTTTGTAAATTATTCTGCATACATAAATGTGTATAATTATTAGAACATATGCGTTAATAAGTAAGTATTAATACTTAATAGTATACATTATGAAGACTGATATTTACCTATATTATACTACTTTAATATTACTAAATATATTAATTGTGGTCAATGATCAATCGTCTTCCTGATGAGTTAAAATGTTAAATAGTTATAAAGTGATTATATATTTATATATTAATAATGACAATTTTTGAGATAAGATAATTAATGTGTTATGAACAGAATAAAAATTTATATTTTGTATGAAATATATTAATATATGTATTTACGTTTAAAAACTGTATTATCTAAAAATTTACATCATTATATAATTGACTTATGCAATAAGTACAGAAATAAAGTTATTAATTTAATACTTAGGAATATTTTAGAAATAATACATTACATATAAAATAATGCATATATTATAATATATATTATTAGTTATTATTAAATAATAAAAGATTATTACTATTATTTTATTTAAAAAATAATTTATAATTAAGTTTATTTAAATTATTTTATGTTTTATACGTGTTCAATTAAAATTATGTTTTATAATTTTTAAATTATTCATTTCACAATTTAATTATCATTTGTTTATGTAACCAATAATTACAATAATTTATTATATTATTTAGTATTTAAAGTGTATTTAATTTATAATAATAAAATGTAATAATTAAATGTAAACTATATTATCCAAATTTTATATTATATGGTTTCCAATCGAGAAATAAAAATTATGACTGAACTTAACTTAGATAACAAAATAATAAATAACATAAAAATGTATTAAAACTACTAGGTACATAAATAAGACAAATTGCAAAAGTCAATAAATATTAAAAGAAAATGTCACTATGATATATTATATATTATGTACTTATGTAGTTTATTTGAGTGCACCTGGGTGGACAAAGGTTTAGGGGTTATTATTTTCTTCGCTACCAGTAAAATTTTTTACAATGATTTTAAGAATATTACACATTATATCCTTATAGTTTAAAATTGTAATTTTTTTTCTCATAATAATATTTGAATACTAAATATTGATTATCTACTCTATATTAAACACGTGGTTGTATATAGATAGAATTATATTCAGTTATATCCGTCGACATCATAATTATACTGATATAGTATGTATCTACATATTTAATAGTTATTGAAGAAAAACAAACTGAATAAAATAAGCTAAATTATTATTATTATTTTTTTTAATTTTAATTGACAACTCAGAGAGAAATTTAATAGTTGCCCATAATTTCCTGATCCGAATGCTGAATGGCGTCTGGCTGTTTTAATTATCAATAAATTTAATTTTAATCACTTTTAATGTGTCAAAATTTTAATCATTAATTTATAATCATTATACTTATATCTGACTGAATTTCCGTAAGAATCGTTTTTTTTTTTTTGGTTCGATAACTTATCATCGCTGTCAAATTTTAATTATAATACAACACTACTCATCCATGGCTATTATCCTTTCCATGACTATATTTCGTCTTTATATACGTATATTTTATATTATGCATTATTGTATTAGCTTAAATCTCGGAATTAAATATAAGTATTGTTTTTAATGTTAAATAAACAATGAAAATAAATAAATTGTTTCCATGGTGTATTTAATATTCAATGACAATTTAATTTTAACTCATTTTTAAAAGTGATTTGTATGTGATATATACTGTTATTTGATAACTATACGAATAATATTTTTATATCTACCTATTTTTTGTAATATTTTATGAATGAAGATTTAGAAATTCGTATAATTATATAATATGCATTTTAAATATATACGTATCACGCTATAAGGCCAATAACTATTTATTTATGCAAAATTTAATTTTTCTATCATTTTACAAGTTCTACAAATACGATAATATATAATAATATTTAAATAAATAAAAACCCAAATCCACAAAAAATTTACTTTTATTTTAAGCAAATACGTATTTCGGTAACAAAGTTGCCATCATCAGTGCAAAACACAGACTTATTTTTACCTCACAGTCTGTGTTTTTCACTGATGAATGATGATGGCAAATTTGTTACCTACCGAAATACGTATTTGCTTAAAATAAAAGTAAATTTTTTGTAGATTTGGATTTTTATTTATTTAAATATATTATCCACAAGTCAATACTTAAACTATAAATATAATAATATTGTTTATTTGAATACTATATATAACATATTCTAATTAATTTTTCCTTTGTCCTGATTCGCATGTGTAATAGCCATAATATTATATTGTATTATTGTGTACTTGTTATGTTCAATATATAGGTACCCCTCAAATATTGATATTTAGTTAAAATATTTGTTTGATTTCCTCTAAACGTTTATATTTACGTGGATTACAGACACCTACATTGGGAATCGGAGGGCGATCCCTCCTTGACCTCGTTCCCTTTCGAAATCTGTGTTTATATTTAAACATAAAAGACAATAATGACATAATAATATATAATATAGGTACTGATTATCATAAAAAAACGATTTATAATTTATTATACCATTATTATTTATTAACGGTAATTTATATTTACTCGTATCATTACTATACTATATATACTATATTACAGGTATATATACGTACGAGTATACGATAGGTACTATACATATTTACTGATAGTGATTTTATGTCAATGTTAGACGATATAATAAACTAAATTTTAATTTGAAAAAATAAATAATAATAATATAATGTATTCGTGTAATATACTCGTAAGTTTAATCGATATAAACATGTATATCACGCCCCTATTTAAATCATTATTATATACGATATATTATACTAAAATTATGTAAGTATTTACAATATACATATAAATTATAAGCGTATTGTTATAATATAAGGACGGAAAACGATATTGTGTGTGGATATAATTAAATTTACCGATTACTTACCTAATAATTCTACACCGCGCGTATAACAGAAAAGGGTTAATTTACTCAGTAATAAACACGGAATTTATGCACTATAGGCATTACGTTATAATATAAAGCTTGCTATAATAGAGGTTTGTTTTTTTTAACTCTTTTATACTGTAATTTTTTAAATGTAATCCATACGAATATTAAAATTAATTGTACATGAATAACGCAACGTTTTAGTTTAGTTTTATGCACGATATATTATACAGAAAAAAAAATCGCAATATTTTACATCCTAAATTTCTTTTTGCCAACACGAACGAACGGTCTAAACTCTAAAGGGTGTATTATATCAATATATAATGCGTGATAAATACATATATAATAAATAATAATATTAATCAAATTCGAGTGAATATATTGACTGGCTATGGATTCAGAGTCCATATAATTATCATTACGAGTAAAAATTGTAAAAATTATATAAATATTATGTTTTCGGTATGCCTAAAAATGTACTTTTTAAAATAAAGACGTATTATACGATTATTTTATTATACCTAATTATGTATGCAATCGAAATATTTAAATCGAAGTATCTAAATTATATTATAATGTTATTATATAATTTAGATTAAAATCATAAATTTGGAAAATATTTTTATATAACGCATACAATTCACACGTGTGTAATTATTATTATAATTTTATCATAATATATTTCGTATATTCGATGTATACTTACATACATGGCTACAGTAGGATTCACATTAAAAAATGATTGAAATGAAAAAATGGTTTCTCAAGTATCAAGTTTATTAATATATATTTATAAAAAATTGAGGAGTTAGTGAAAAAAAGTTGGTTAATGCGCTTCAAAGGAGAAGAAATTCAGATAAATTCAAATTTAAGTTTATTAAAAGTCCAAAAGTCTACAAGGGTATAGCTTCCCCCTCAAAAAAAAAAAAAAAAAAAAAAATGATATAGTTGAGAAAGAAAAAGAAAACGTTCGAATTTTGGAAACTGAATGTTAATAGAATATTGTAAGTCGTAATTTCTTTGGATTTGTTTACAAAAATTGCATTTAAATTGTTGTGTATTATTTTATATTAAAATATTAAATTGTACCGAAATAATGTTAATACAAATGTGTATTAAAAATAATAACCGTTTTCATATTATTGTATTGTTTAATTCGCGGCTATTAAAACGAAACCGTTGTTATCGCCGGGCTGTTATTTATTGTCATATTATTTTATTAAGCCGCGTGTGTTTAGGATGATAAAAACGCTTTACGCGAATGGGTATAATAATTCGCAGCCGTCGTCGTCGCATGCGTCCCATATAATAATCGGCCCGAGCGCCGAGTTCGGACGGATTGCCGTGTGCTTTGCGTGCGCGTGTAAACGAATAGTGGCGTAAAATTCAATCTGACCGGTCAGTGCATTAGATGCGAAAGTGACGGCCGATGTCCGTGCCGTAGCTCGAGTTCAACGGATTAGTCGCATAGTTCGGCTTGCGTCCACTATATTATGCTATTTTATTGCGTCGTCGGTCGGACGTCGTTATGCTCTTTAGTATATGGCGTTCGGATATGACCCGTTGTTCAAATAAAATGGAAAATCAAACGTACGTGTACGAAACGAGTATACTCTTCACGAATTGATTTCGTATTATAATAATAATTAGGTATTAAAATATAATACGCGAGTTGCAAAAATTAAATTAAACGAGAACAAAAAAAACATTAAAGAATTAAAAATAATTATTTAATATGTACCTACAAATAATAAATACTTTGTAAAATATGTGGAAAATCGATCGAATTTACTGTGCAACAATAATGAAATTATACGTGCTATATAATATAACCGTCGTAATAGTGCACGTAAAAAAAATTCACGAAAAAATAAAACAAATCCGTTCGGGGGAAGAGGGAAAAAAAATCAAATCGCACCAAATTGGATTCGACAAAACGTTATTACAATACCGCCGCGGATCGACATGATGATGTGTACCATGCGTTTGTTGCCATTTATTTAAAGTCTTTATTATGGTCTTTGACCGTCGATTTAGCGCACCCACCCGTTTGACATTGATCCCATTGTGCACGCAGACACACATACAATTGATTATTAACTGTTGTTTTCCCCCCTCGGCGTATATTATTATTATTATTATTATTATTATTATTATTATTATTATTATCATTATTATTATGTAGGACGGCGATCGTCGTCCTTGTCGTCGTGCACGTCGGCTAATCCTCCGACACCACCGCCGGCAACACCCGCCCACCAATCGGCAGAGCGGCCAAATAGATTTGTCGTCCGCGGCAGTATTATTATTATTATTATTCCAAACAAGCTATACGAATATAATCTCTACGCCGTTTTTATTGTGATCTATTAGCCCAACACGGCCCCATCGTCCCCTATAATAAGCCGCCCTGATTTAATACGCGCGGGCCACCAACACGCACTACAATACGCGTGTATATATTATATATAATTATACGATATTACGCATATTATAATAAATAAATATATATATATACCTACATTCGTCCGCGAAGTAAACGGTTATAATATACAGCACCCGTTTATCACATTATTATTATTATTATTCAATCGTCACTATTTATAATAATAATAATATATTGTATATCCGACTTATATAATATTATAAATCCGTCCCTCCCCTCTATATTATATATATATATATATATATATACGTTTTTATTCGTCACGGTACTAATTTTGCACGATTATTATATTATACAAAGTATTAACCGACACTTGCAACGCCGCGACCGTATAAAATTAAACGACGTATTGTCAATGTTATGTAAACCCAAAAAATAATATAATAATTATTACGATATGATGGTATACATATAAAACATATTTTTACTATAACATTATTATAATGTTGTTGTTGTTGTTGTTATAATATTTTATATTAAGTTGAAAAATATTATACTTACGACGATACTTCCAGTTCAAGACGCGCGTAAATCATAAATATTATAATATGATGTTACATAAAATGTTTACCCGCCCGAGTCTTATTCGAAATGATTATAATTAAATTATAATAAATAAATTATATAAGTTAATTAAATCGTATTAATATATTATTATATTCTTATATAAGTATGACGTATTTATTATATTTTCTTAAGTCTTAACGCGAAACTTAATCAATGGAAATGGGCGGGAGCAGCTCCACCGTACTATTTTCTTTTGAGCTTGCTATACTCATTTTCAAACCCGTCCGTAATATAATATTATACTTTATACAAAGCATAATTAATAACGTCTAGGTAATTTTGTTGAAAGTTTGATATTCCCTTCGAGTGTACTGCTGTTATGTTTTTCGTCAATTCCAATACTGAATGTTTAATTTCAATATATATATACGAACCGCTATTAAATATCGTATTTAGTTTTAGATCGCAACATGAAATACGCGGTGGGAACATGGCCGAGGTTTGAAAATTGCAAAATTCTATATTGACATAATATTATGTGTCAGAGCGTGTTTTCATTAATATAATAATAAATATATAATAATTAATTACCTCGTATAATATTGAATATTACGTTTATTGGTATATTATACCATACACACAAGAGTACCGCCATGGTATACATACACTAAAAAGTTCCGAATTGGGAAAACGGAGGTGGGAATAAAATGTTTTTCGAAAATAATACCATTATATTATAAAATTATGCACCTTCGCTAACGTCATGATTTTGAATAGTTTTTGAAATTCGTATATTATACGACAGATATAATAATATATAAACAAAAATTATTATAATATTATTATCTAAATCCGACTGCGTGCCGGCGGACGCCGCCGTCGTTTGCACGTAAAACGAGCCGCGGCGGACGCGCACCTACATCGTATACATCACCGTCATAAAATTAATTCACACATCAATAAAACCACCCGAATGACGTGCACGCGTAGCTATAATATTATACACACACACGCATTAATTGCCGTGATAATGTATTACGATTTTCGGGTTAATATATTATTATTATTATGATTATTATTATGATTATTATTATTATTATTATTGTTATTATTATTATACACCATAATAATAATAATAATATAATATTGTATGGCGGCGGTGTGTGGTCTCACACGTCGCGTCGTAAAACTGCTGCCGGGCCTGCGGTACGGACGTCGACGCGACATGCAGGTATACAATAAGTTAAGAGTATAAATAAACGTTTGGACGACGAAACAGACGATATTACGAGTATAATATTATATGCCTCGACTGGATATTATGTTACGAGTACATAAAGTTATATAGTGTTGAACTTATTTTTTTATTGGCAAAACTGATGATGAATCGATGATGATGGGTTAAGTATATACGCGTATATGATTTGAGAGGACGGATTAGAGAGCTTTAAGAGTTCACGAGTTTCCAGGTATATCAATGGAACACGGGTTAGGTACAATAAATTTTTGGTATAATATAGAGAGAGCCGTAGAAGACACAATAATATAACGCATAACGTATTATTCTAATTTTCAGATTAATTTGACGTCGACTGTATATATTATACGAGTATATTAATATACAGATGAAGTATGATGATATACATTGACATTTGACATATTATAATATTATATCGCTTTAATTTTGCGTCGATGACTGCAGGGTTTGATTTACGTCACGTCGTAGGTAGAACGCTAATGCGATTTTACTCGCGATTTTATCTCCGTGCGGGGGCGTACACATGAGTATTTTTAGAAAGTAAGAGTATTATATATTACCAGCTGAATTACCCGGCGTTGCCCGGAAAAACTCGTGTACGCGCGATGCATGAGATGGTTTTTATCGATAAACTTCTCGGAAAAATTATTATTCTTATCTACACGACGACGACGAACAAAAAGGACAGGTAGCAGGTGCCGCACAAACGTATTGGCGGTGAATAATTATAATTGTTAATTACTCCACTAAAACGCAACACATTTTTGAAAATCCTTTCTTATTGCAGGGTGAAAATATGAGAAGAACTTCTATTCCAAATTTCAAGTCCGTACGTTGAGTAGTTTTTGAGATACAGCGATCAGTGAGTCAGTGGTATTTGGATTTTATATATGTATAGATAATATACACCTATACATGACTTATGCTCATATTTTTGGTTTTTCGATCACGAATATTTTGAAAAATGTTTAATTTACTCGCTATATTATTTTATATAAGTATATGTAAAAAACTATGGTACAAGCGATTTAAATACGTTTTCGAATACTTTTAAATTTGTATAAGTATATACTCATCGTATGTTTTTTCACTTATATTTCGTAAGGCGATTTAAACTTTATATTTTCAAATGCGGAAATGTAATTAATATAATAATATATCATCGTTCCTCTATATAATATACACAAAGTTACACAATATATATTATAATAATATAGTGTTTATATTTAATGAATCACCCTGTATTTATACAATATGTACAATATAATATATTACATATACATATTATATTTCTGGCGATGGAATTAACCAGCACCATATTTTGTACGCACGCGGACATTCGCTTATACGATATAATATATAATATTATAATATATGCAAGACGGAACATTTTAAGGACGTCGTCTTTCGCGTTATCCCCCTCGCTCTCTCGTAACTTCTTGTTATATACCGTTGCAGCGGAGGGCTGGAATATTGTTTGTGCAGCGGTGTGCAGTATTTACACTTGAGCTCTTCCCGATTCCTTTACTTACGGTATAAAGGCTTTCGTTAAGCGGCCCGTTCCGTATCCGTCGGCGTCGTCTTCGTATACTATATAATATATAATATACGTATGTGAATTGTACTGAAATATAATACATTATTATAAACTTTATAGATATTAAAAATATCTAACCTACGACTATTTTTATCTATAAATATAGTAAAATATTCGCATATTACGAGTACGAACAATAAATATTAATTATTTCTTCCTTTATTATTTTACGAGAATTTCGATTTATTTTTTTAATTTTTATTATGTGTGGATAGTATGTAATAATAATATAACATTACACACTCATAATATGAGTTTAATTGTTCGTGCTGCAGCAGATATTGCCTGAATTCGAGGAGAGAATATTAATAATAATATTTCGCCTCGGCATATGATGTTATAATATTGTGTTTTGTGTATAAGTATATACATAATATATAATAATATATGTAATGCCGCGTTCGCAGTTTATTATTATATTCGCACTCGCACAATAAAACAAGGCTACCCCGCGGGGGTAAAAAGAGGCCGAGTCCGCCGCCGCCGCCGCCGCTGCAGCAGGTCCCGGTCGTCCTCGAGCGGTATAGTAGAGTAGCGCAGCTTAAAACGCGCGCGCGGAGCACCATCGCAACCGCCTCAGCTTGCTATCGCGCGCGCCTCGCAAAACACGCGCGTGGCGGTGGGCCCACCAGATGGCGGCGACTATACTACCATCTTCTCCACCGCCGACGCCGCAGCAACATCAACAGCAACAGCAGGTACTGCGCGCGGGGTCTTTATATACATTAATACACACACACACGCGCGCACATTGTGTATTCGTTATTACCTCCTCCCTTCATATCGTTCCCAGTCCACCGATCCGAAAATCCCTTTAAACTGCTGTTTATTGAGTTTTCCCGCTTCGCTCCGTATCGTCGCCGAGTGTACGCGCGCAACCAGCGCCGCTTTACTCCAACGCCCGCCCGTCGGACCACGCGCTCGTCCACGGCCGCGCCTGTCAATCAACTGCCGCCGATGTATAGACGACGCTAAAAGGCCCCGCCGGCTTATTAACAACATGTCTCATATATATATATTATATAGTGTATTATATTATATTATATAGCCGCGCGACGTTGCCGCCGGCGTTTAACAATAAAACGTTTAATTACAACACGCGCTCGCGGCGGTGTATATAATAAATAATAATATAATATTATGACTATTATATAATAAACATTATAATTTATATATAAATATAAAGATTTATACGTTATAATTCGCTACCATCCAGTTCAAGACTGCAACAATTGAAAAATTACTAAATACAAAAAAAGTCATAATATAATGAGAATAATATTATATAATATTATTTCAAAAATGTAGCGAGTACATTTTCGACTTAAATATTAGTTATAATATATTTTATATAGTTTATATGTCTATGTAATGTGTATAACTAATAACGTTTCAGCAAAAACTATAAAATTATAATTGAGTTTGTTACATATTATAATATGTATGATAAATTGATAATATAGTGTCCTCATCACATTTTACGGGCCATAATATTATATGGTACCATATTATATGGTTATTATTATTAATTTTAATGTGTCAAACTTTCAAGTTGAATAAAATTCAAACGATTTAATATAAATTAATTTATTTTCAATTCCTTCCGTTGTACATTATACGTATAGGTATACACATTTGATAAAATATTTAAATATTTGCTCTCACGTAAAATCATTAATTTAGTACATACACGGCGACATATTTAATCAATGTAAACTGTATATGCTCGTATAGTGGCCCTCTTGTGAAATGTGATAAAAAGTTAGGTTAGTTAACAGAACTGCAACTTCTCCAGACACTTTAGGAATTAAAACAAAACATTTTCATATTGATCGATTTTTCATTTAGTATTGCTAGTATAAAACAGGTAAACCGATTATATATTGAAGTTACACGATGGTTTCTGAGCGAGGAAATATAGAGATATATAATATTATGTTGTTACTTTATAATATAATTTATTATAATATTATATGCGTGTCAACGAAATGCGTGTTTTTCTTTATTGATTTTTAATTAGGTATACATTTATACCTATAATATTAAGTAAACCTATTATATATTATAGTTTATTATATTATTATATATAAGGTCTATAATACTCTCGTTTTATATAATATTATATACTCTATACACTTAAATTAAAATAATTTGTCTCATCTGAAAATGTGAAAAGTATATAAATCGCTAATATCAATTTCGATCGAATTCAAAAATGACTTCACTATAACGCATATTACGCGGTATATGGTATAATATTTCTTTACCTCGTCTTCGAAAGTTCGAATAATATATTATAACGTATAAGTGCTATATTTTGTCCAAAAACATTTATAGGTCTCATTTTATATAATATTTCGCATATAGATTATAATAAATTATATAATTCATTTATAACAGTCGTTTATAATAAATATACAGTTAATATTTATCAATATATAAGCTCGTATAATATATTTTAAATACGAAAAAACTTTTGCGGTATCCTTCGCAAGGGTTTATTCTTTAGAATTACGTAATTACATATTTAATTCATTTTATAAGGTATTATTTTATATATACAGAGTGATTTGAACTTTTAAAATAAAAGTATAAAGTATACTTATTAATTATTATCGTTTTAGGTGTAATAACAATTCATTTTCATCCGCGGAAAAACTGAAACGGCGGAAATTATATATTATATTTTATGATTGGCGTATAACATAATAATATAGAATACGATTTAATAAATAAATACATACGTATTGTTTTAACCTTGCAGTTCCTGCAGGAAAAGCGAAGTATATTATAAATAATATATAATATAATAGCCTCGAGTAAAGAATATTTCATCATGGTGGTACACGCATAATGATAATAATAATAATGATGATGATAATAATAATAATAATAATAATAATAATAATAACGACGGCGGCGGTTAAACGTCTGTAATCCTACGCGACGGCGGAGGCGCGTGCGCGACCGTCGTTCGGCGCGGGCCGAGGACGATCATACGATCGCGTTAAAATAACACTGCCGTGGCGGGCGGCGCCCCCTACATAACGCGCGCGGCCACCCCGTCATAAGGTATATTTTATATATATATATATATATCGTATTTTACTGTGTAGGGCTCGCGAGAACGATTTTTGATCGAGGTGGCGGAAACGCCGAATCCGGATATAATTGAAAAAATAAAAAAAAAAAAAAAAAATGCTCGTATACCATATGAAATATAATGTAACCCTTTTTTTCCCCCCGGCTTTGTCCGGCGGCGGCGATGATCTGTTGCCCAAAGCGCGGCGACGTTCTCAATTTCGCTAAACAAATAGCCGTATACGTACACGCATTGTCTGGTGGCGTGGGTAGGGTTGGGGGTGTAAAACCCGTCGATTACGTCGTCGTCGAGATGGTCGTTATAATAATATGTAGAGATATACGCGCGCACGCAGCTTACAACAAATAACACATGTGCGCACGCACGCTTTATAATATATAATATTATAATATTAAAATAATATCGCCGTCGTCGAGGATTATAAATTTATAATAATATATAAATATCGAGGCGTATAAAGCGTCCTAAGTATGTATTAATTAAATAACGTATAGGTACGTGATGTATACTCGATTTATTATTATATCCGTAAAAATTCGACGAGTCTATAAAAATTTATACGTTTTCGTACATATACGAGTTATAAAATTTATAATTCATACGTTATTTATATATAGGTTATTGCTGACAAATTTAGGAGAGTTTGTTATGAATCGGAGGTTTCTCCATCTTCTCGGTGAGATCAAAGCCAGGGAGATTTTAGGGGGACAGGCCACCGCAGACCGAGATAGCACACATTGTATTAATATACACGTGTACGGGACAGTGTGTCGCCCAAGGCCACATAAAGTTTTAATTTAAATTATTATTGTCATCATGTTATTCCATTCATAAAATGAATATTAGTTATTATTTATCAAGGATGAGTATATTATGAAAAATGAGTTTAAATCACCACGGGGCCTTTAAATTTGTCAATATGCTCTACATGTTTTTAAGAACTTGCAGCAGAGCGCCACTGTGTATAACTGTATATATAGATTTTGATTTTGTAAATAATCAGTTTCACGTGAATATAATATAAGAAGAGGAATACCGGAGTTTAGGATTGCGTGGGTTTATTTAGTGCTATAAACTTGATTAATATATAATATTATCATTATGTATTGGTTCATTTCCAACGACTTGTCGATAATAGTGACGTCCAATAGTATTACCATGGAGAGACGTTGTCGGACCATGGTATTGGTAGGTATATAAGTTATCTGATATTCGCGGATGTTTATCGCATTTCTATAAACGGTAGTTGCTTAAAGTTATATATTATTGCGACCGTTTCTGATACACAAATATAGAAAGCCTCTCCATCTCTTGGTTAAAGGTCGCATCGTTTATATCTTTTCTACAAGTAGTAGTGTAGTACTGTAGTAGGTATATAGTAAATATAATAATGTTGCGTGCCAACTTCGTTCAAAAGTCGTCAATCAGGATGTCACAGTACAGATGTTAAAATGATTTAGTATGAGAAATATTTAAATAATTTATTTTACAAGTCCAATATATTTAATACGTTTTACAAAATAAGTTTAAATAACACGTAAAGGACGACGTATCGACTGGATGTTGTTTGTCGTTGGTCTTCTGTGGTCGTCTCTGGTGGGTCGTCTGGTATGTGCGAGTCCCAGAGCTCCTTTATAACCTCTAGTCTTCCTGTTGTCGATGCGATTGACGACGGACGACGGACGTCTAGACTAATTGTGTTTTAATCGTTATTTTATTTAGGTTATCATGACATCCCGTCACTCATTATAATTTCAGTAATATTTATAACTAATCTAAGTATACAAAATACTTTGTCCAGGGTCATGCCAGACTAATATACATCCCGTGAGTCATTATAATTCCAAGAATATTTGTATCTATTTAATATTACATATTATATATACTTAATCTAACAAAATATAACTATAATCATATTATATCCGTAGTAATATACCGGATCGTAACAATAATTACGCGTGTTTTCGAGGTTTTCGCAGTTTTAAGTTTCCAACCATAGATATAAATCATATTATATAAATTATATATACCGTATTTAAATATTATTGATTATTGGTAATCACGTATTATATAGTGGACGTAATATTCATAAAGTTCACGATGCTCTTAAAATAATTAACTACCTATACGTATTTGAGTTCTTAATGTTTTCAAATTCTCCATAGACTATTTATTTTTGGGTCCATTTCCTTGTTCCCTTCCAAGTTCCCCACCATAGAATTTTAGTATTACTATAACCAAGAACTTTCGTTTGTGCTTTCTTTGTTCTCGAAATATTATATATAGATTATTAGGGTGCGTGGGAGAACGTGGGAGCACCCCATCACAGATTATTGAAACCTAACCCGAGGCTTTCATTTGTGTTTCTTTGTGTTGAAAATCTCGTCTAAAGACTTGATTTCAAACGTTTAGTTACAAACGTGCATATATTCAGTTTCCGAGTTATTGTAACTTTTTGACGGATGTGCCTGCAGGGGGAATGGGCCCTTTAATTTATTTTAGACGAATATTAAACAACAATAATGCAATAATATATAATATTATAAAGAAAATAAATATAGTAAGTATATACTAAACATAACTTTTTAAAATACAAGATTGTAAAAAGAAATGACGCCTCGTTTAAACTTACAATACTATAAGTATATGACTGTAATAAAATTCGTCTACATTTTGAAATTGTTTACTTACCGATATAAAATTACCGGACACTGCGCCTCGCGTGTATTATTATAATATAGTACGGATATGATGGATACATATATTATATAAAATAATACTTTCGACGAACTTCCTTTACCATATATGAGAAAATAGAGATCATAGTTTTTTATACGCACATACCCCTTCTCAACTATACATTTTTTTCGTTTTTTCTATAACATATATCTACACCACTATTCTTATTGGTTGAAGAATTAATACATAAGTTTGGTTACATATGAAATGCTGCAGGTTTTATGTAGGTATTTTGTTTATATGTTCTGAAGATTGTATATATATATACTTAAATACTATAATGGACGTTAGATAATTTATTATTATTAAATAATAGTCAAGTTAAACGCGTAGAGAAAAATGGACCAATAAGAAGTGTAGATGAACTATACACGATATATACATATCATATTATTATATATAAAACGGATGAGGAGGAGAAACGAAAACGTGTCTTACCTCGTCGATATATTTTGTCATGCTTAAACCATACATAATAAAAAGCCATCAAAATAACATCTAAGTATACGTATACATAAGTACATACGTTGATTTTTTTTTTTTTTTTGCTGTCCGTCCAGGCCGACGAAAAAAAAGTTAAACGAACCTATATATATATTATACAATATACGTACAATCGGCTCTTTTTCCAGAAAAGTAAACTATTCCCCCCACCTCGTCCTGATACCGCGATGATAATATTATTTTATACGCACACACACACCGCGTCATCGTCGCATCGGAGGAGTGGCCGTCCTGCAGACCTCACACGGGGCCGCCGCCGTTTTGTCAACAACTCACCGTAACGTTAACTATATACTCGTATATATAAATATATATATTATTATTATATATATATTAAATTATATACGCGCAGTAATGGTTTTCATCATCCGCGCCGTCATCGTATATTATATACATATACATACATATATACATATATATATATTATATATACACCAATATAATAATAGTTTGGAGTGTAAGAGAGTGAGAGAGAGAGAGAAACCGCCGGTAAACAGGAAATATCATGGATCACATCGCGACGAGTAAACAGAGTGCGTCGCCGCTCGCGTACAGTCATCGCGTTCGCGATACGGGATACGACGGGATGGCTGTATGTATATAATATAATATATATATATGTATGTATATAAGTTTTTGTGTATATACTCACGATGGCCGATGGGATGGGTTTATATATAATAATAATATATTAAGCAGGTGACGGCGGCGGGTAAAGACAAAAAGAAGAGATTGTCTGATGGTGGTGACGGCCCAGGTATTATTATTATTATTATACGTATATATGTTATATACATACGTGCACTATACCACTCTCGTCGTTGTAAATTTATATATATATATATATATATATTATATGTATTATATGTATATAGGCGTTGTTGTTGTTTAAACAGTTTGTAGGAGAATAAAAACGCGCGAGGAGAAAAACAGGGTTAGGTTAAATGGGTAGATAAATAATAATAAACCGCACCGTCGTCGTCGTCGTTGCGGCCGTTTCCCGCGACCGATTCTATAACGTATATATACATCGTGCGACCAGAGTATATTATATATGTTATCAACCGTACAGTTCGAGTAGTAGGTATATATACCTGGTATATATAATACATATGTGTCTCTCGTCGATACGTGTGTTTGTAGATATATGTGTGAGTATACATATTATATATATTATGTGCGTACACCTTTTTTTTTTTTTTTTTTTTTTTTTTTTGTAATACGTGTGCGGTTTGTGTGTATATACCATATACGACAACAACGCGGTTAGGCGGCGGCAGAAGAGAGAAGAGATACTGGCGATGATGGTTAAAAAAAAAAAAAAAAAAAAGAAATAAAAATATTAATAATAACAATAATAAACCGCGGCCACCACCGTCGGGGCATCCACTCGAAAATATCCCCGGCAATTGTCGGGAACGCGACGGGGGTGGTAGTGACGGTCGTCACCCTTAGACAGAATTATTTCGGTATTATTTGTATGTATGTATATATTATTATGTATATTATTGTACGTGAGTGCGCGTAATAATAAAAGAGCAATATTTTTAGGGGAAGCAACCGCGTATTATTATTATTATAATATACACGCGTGTGTACATATTATTTATATATATATATATATAACGGCGTTTATTGTTTTTACTCGCCTCCACAGTCCGACACACCGTGTGTTGACCGAAGAATTGTGGTGTATAAAGTACTAAAGTATATATATATATATAATATATTATATATACCATAACCGTAGTAGTGGTTACAATAATATCGCATATATTCGCCACGGTAACAGTCTATACGTATATATATATATATATATATAGGTACGTATTATATAATGTACATTTAGCACAGAAATCGAAAATATATATCATTATTTAAATATAATTTTAACTCGTATAGTCAACAATCGTATTATATATTACGTTTATAATCGAACCTGTAAAACTTTTACCCTTTTACCTTTTTTTATTTCGAAATAAACGCTTAGTGCTTCGAATCGCACCATCGGGGACCGATAACCCCCCCCCCCCCCCCCCAAACCTCTGGATACCCCATATTAGTATAATATAATATTATCACATGTATATATAGTATTTATAAGTATGTATAGAGTATAGGAGATAGGACGTTTCGACGATAAAAGTATATCTTGTACATTGTCGACATTTTTCTAATCTGTTTTATCGAATTAATCGTTCCACATTTTACCACGCGCATATAAAACGATAAATTAATCTAATTACACATTTAAACAAGCGTTCGTAATATTAATTATAAATAATTAAATACGCTTTTAATATTACTATAATATATAATGCACTTAAATTTCGGTTAGGTTATTAGATGTCAAAAACGCATATGTTTAGAATAATACATCATAATCGACAATCGCATACCGTATTAATATTTTGTTATTTTTTTCATTGTCGCTCATCCTGTATATACAGCGTCCGGTTAGAATGTCAAAAGTCACAACGGTTCGCCATCCAATTTTGAATAAAATTTCGAATTTTGAATTCATATTGAAGTCTTTAAGTCATAATCATAATTAAATTATAATCACGTTACAATACGTGATATAATCGAAAAAAAATTCATCCGAATACATCTTTAAACGTCACGTCTCCTCTCTCTCTCTTTTTCATTCTCTCTTTCTCATCATATAATATATTTCTCTCTATATTTTTCTCTCACGGTTATAATACGACATAGATATGCCCATATATAAAGTGTTTGACTTTCGTCCACGCATTTTCCACTATACACACACACAGACGAATATTTATAATATTTATACAATATTACATACGTATATTATTATATTGTACAGATAGAATATAACCCTTTCATCTAAATAATATGCGTATATACGCTTACCGTTATCGGTTATATATTTATAATATATAGGTTTAGACCTATGTTGCCGTGCCGTGTGATATATTTGTGTGTTTGTACACATTTGCAGCCCAAACACGTAACGATGGTACTCCCGCGCGCCGCCTTCGACCTTTGGACACGGACTTGACGCGTTGTTGACTTTTTAATTTTTCCATAATTGTTACGAGTCACGATGATTTGTTGTTCGTACCTATTTTAATTCGGACACTACACACACATTATATTATATAATATATTATATTGGTGAGGACCATATGTCGCGACGAAGTTATTGAAAGTATATTATAATATTATGTAGTCGTGGTACGGATGACGAGGTGTGTAGAGGTGACGGTTCCGGTCAACGGTCACACACATACACACACACACACATACACGTATGACACGTTAATTTACAGTAAGTTTAGCATACGCGAATATAATATGCTCCGTCCCCGCACCTGCTCCAATATCACTCCTCCGACATTCGACACGCGTGAACATTGTTCGACTTTTACAATATTATTATATTATTATTATTATTATTATAATTATTATTATTATTATTATTATTATTATTACAAATCACGTTTTGTTGTTGTTGTACAACGGGCATCTGCTGCACGCGTGTCGTGAGGAGGGAATGAAAATATTAAAATTTTCTAATACGGTATATACGGAGTAAATTACTCGTGCGTTTTAAATAGTAAAAGTCTCGTAAAAGTCTCGTTTGATGTGAACCCGACATATTATACGAGTATATTATTTTAATGTATTGAATTTGTACTCGCATAAAAGTAGGTATACAAACTGAATATACCAATAATAGGTACTTACGTCATACGTGCATAAGTACTATACTATAGCATTTGGTCATCTGCAGTATTCTAAAAATTAATATACCTGTACCTATACGTTTTTAATAAAACAAAAGTATGAACGACCAACTGTATAGACTGTAAATAAAGTCTAAATTATAGATAAAGATAGCCAATTATGTTTATTAAGTTATAGTTTTAATTATAGATATTTGAATTTAATTATATAATAGCGTGCATATTATATAATATTATAGCGTTCTTTTTCTAAAAAGTTCGACCATAAAATATATTTTTAAAAAAATATCCTTTTGGTGTTTTATAAGCCATTTTCATTTATATAAGCCATATTTGTTTTGAAAGTCTAAAACTATTATTTTATTCATCACACTTAAAACTTAAATACTTAATCGTACAGGAAAGTTTTAATAATATTTTTAAATATTATATATAGAATATCATAAATTGTATTTTCTCTCTTATCTTTAGTTAAATTAAATGTTATTTCTGATAAACCTTCAAAGTAATATAATTTTCCATTAGGTCCCTGGAAGTATATATTATATAGTACTAGGATCACTTACACTGTACATACATTTTTACTTATACTTGAAAAAATTACTTATTTTGAGTAACTATTTAATATTTTATAATTTATTTTCAAACTTTTTTCGCTTTTCATGCCAACCCACATATACTTTTTAGACATACGCAATATTATAATAGAAGAATGACCTACGATATAAACCATTATGATGATTGGCGTACGACACCATATACACTGAATCAATACTCGTAAATAACATGCATGTGTAAATTTTTGTAAATAATCGACAATAAAATTTAAAATCGTACAGTGGTACTTATATTATCGAAAATTTGAAACAAACTTTTAAATGCCTATGTACTGTACTTTTCATTTGATAGTTCAATGACAATGATATTGACAAATTATTCAATATAGTATATTAAAAAACGTTGAAAAAACATATTATTAATAAAAAAAACAATGATATATTATAATATGGCGGACAACTATAAAAACCTGTATACCTACATTTCTTAAGTCTACATTTCGGTCTTATTTATTATGCGAATAAGTGTTTACCGTATTAAATAAAACGTTATTTAATAACTAAATATACATTATACTACTACTACTAATATGTATTTAATTAAAATTGCTCTCTTTTTTTTTCAGAGCGTGTCGTATATATCTACGTAAATATACGAACCTAACCTCGTAATACGATATAAGAAAGCATAATAAAAGAAAAAAATTAAAAAATATATTTATCAATTATATATATCAATATTTAATAATCAATTTTTATTCGACACGGAATTTAACGTTTATACGGTTCACGGTTGGATAATATGACAAAAATGATAAAATTGTTGTAAAACGTACCTATAATATATATATAATATTGAAACGTGTCCCTTATTATTATATATCGAATAAGTGTTTCTTGTGATAAGAGATTCCCCCGGATACATCACGGATCCCACGAACACGGCAGAGTACTCGACACGACTGCAGCTTGCACAATAATTTATTACGGACAAGTGCCGTCCGATACTATACATATATCATAATAATATACGGAATAATAAACTATATAAAGTTCTTATATATAATTTAATATTATAATGACGACGTCCGTCGTCGCTTTTATTTTCCAAAGCGTACACGTGCTGCACCGCGCGTACGTACACGATTTCGAATTTATTATCAGAATTCAGAGGGATGTTGTATATTATAAATATTCGAACGCGGTCGGCGACAAACGCGTATATAATATTATATATATAATATATATATAGAGTACACACGCCCGCCGGTGGATAAATCTCTTCGGCCGCCGTTGAGAATTGATAATGATTAGTGGCGCATAAACGGCGGCTGTTGTGGGCATATAATAATACCGTATATTATATACATACATATAATATATATATACATATTATGATATGCGTGTGTATGTATTCTGCGGCCGTGTGTCCGTTGAGTATTATTATTTTGATCTCTCCAATCTGTTCCGCCACGGTCCCGGCGGTGTGACGGCGTGCGATGATGATGAACGACGTGATGCGAAGGGATGAGAATCTGCGCGGGGACGATGAATTAATTATTATCGTTCATGATGGCTACGATGAATTTAGGTATATATTATACAATACTATATGTATATATATTATATATAATGAGGGTACGCGGGCCGCCGGCTATATGTATTGTAAAATATATATACCTATATATATATATTCGGATCCGCGGTTATATAGAAGAGTGTTTTCCGTTCTACAACCCCCGACAGAACAGATTCGGATGATGGAACCCCCTAGAGACCCGGGGTATCCTCATGCCTCCCAGGCATATATATATATATATATATATATTATATATATATATTATTATATACCGCGATCGTCGACGACATAACGGCACGCCACATCGGTTTATACACGATGAGTATATTAAATATAATAATAATAATAAATCGCTGCTGTTTTCGAGGGAGGGGATGAATTTAATAATATATATATATATATATAGAGTAAATCGTGTGTACCAATTACATTATAGGCATAATATAAAATAATATATTATATATACTAATTGTTATCCGTGCCGGTGCGCACGAACCCATGTGCTATGTGCACGAGGAGTTTCGGTTCTCATAATATATTAACGTATATATATATATATATATCGGAAAGCGACGTTATAATAAAATATAATCATTATTATTAATATTA
>JAIUCT010000011.1:6854930-6881111 GCA_021307375.1 Tetraneura akinire | reverse complement strand
CGTATATAATATATTACGTGTATATATTGTACGTATATATTATAAGGACTATGCGCACACAAACGTTAAATATATAAATTAATATATAAAATAAATAAAGAATGAAAAACACAATGAGAATACACGACTATATATACGTATACGTTTATTTTCACAAGCGCGTGATTTAAGATTTTATTTTTCATTTGATTTTTCTGTTTCGTGACATTATTTTATTGTTATTTAAATATTAATACACGCTATATACTTACTTAACTATTATAACGAAATTTCATAATATTTTTCACAACTCTTTTTAGTATATTTTTATATATTTTTTTAGTATTTTTTTAGTTACAATTTTGTCTATATATATATTTCGTTATATACAATTAAATTATTAAAAATATATAAATTGAACAATATAATTTATAATATATTGACCTATAAAAATAATATAATAAGTTAATTAACTATTATTTCGTTCATTTATTATTTATTATAGATTTATAGTACAATATAATATATTTTATATAATATGTTTCCGATGAACAATATAGCTATATAATACCCGGGAGCTATATGGTCCTTCTGATTTCTTTTATATTTATATATAATAAAATTACCGGATGTCCCGCCAGCTTATTGTCCGTATCATCATCTTTTTTTCCGTATCATCTATTACATATTTTTTAATTCTCATTTTTTCAATAAGCTATATTTTATACGTATATATCTATTAAAATAATTTTTTATGTGTGTGTGTATTTAAAATAAAAACATAGACGAGCTGATACTCCAGCCGCAGGGATGTACATAAAGGTGTGAAATCATAGTGTTTAATTTTAATTAGAATTTGAATGCAATGATAAATCGCATTGAGTTCGAAAAACGATTCTGAGCGAAGTTCAGTCAGATAATATAGGAATTGATTAAAATGTTGACATTTTTTTTTATGAAATATTTAAAACGCAAAATTTTATCACACATATAGGCAAATAGCATTGTATTTAAATAACAGTTATCTGGCTTAAAAATAACGAAAAAACATTGTTGACTTAAACTATTTGTTAATTTGTTTCATTCGTTTTATAAATAGTCAAAATGTACAAATTTTTAAATTTAACAACAGCATTAAATTTAGGTTACGCCGGTGTGTCGTTGTACTCGGCATTGAAAATGAATGAAAAAAAAGGAAGTAAGTACAAACGTGGCGGTCACGATATATATGCACCAATTATAAATTTTAAAATTAATACAGGTACCTATATATACAGTTCAAAACGATACGACACAGTTATACGAAATTATAGAAATACGATATATGCACCAATTACAAATTTTAAAATTAATAAAAGTTCAAAACGATACGACACAGTTATACGAAATTACACAAATACCGTTTGTATCGCTTATTTCAGAGTCAACAAATTCAATTAAATGACGAGGGCCAACGCCGGGGCCCAGTACATAGATGAATGATTGAATAATACAATTTTTTAACATTTATATTATGTTTTGTTTATAATTTTATTATACTATATTATGTTATAATATTTAATTTTTCTATAATAATTTCAAGTTTAGTAACTACATATTACTCGTGTATAGTCAATATAGGTAAAAACATCCATACATTAACTGAATTAATATTTATTGACAATTTGATTTTGACTAGATCTAAAAGTGATTTGTGCTCGGTATTAATGTTTTTTGATAATATTTGATATTTACGTACGAGTATAATAGAAAAAAAGACGATATGATACTCCTGCCGCAGGGATATAGGTGTGCAAATCACAGTATTTAATTTTAATTAGAATTTAAATGCAATGATAAACCATTGCATTCGAAAAAAACGATTCTGAGCGAAGTTCAGTCAGATAATGTAGGTATTCATTAATATATTGCCGTTTTTTCGTCGTTTTTTCTAACGCATAGGGGTAATTTTGAGAAATTCGAAAAATGACCTAAATGAAGTACCAAGAACATCTTTCAAACCGGAAACATACGATATTCGTGAAAATCGAAGCATTATTTTCGGGTAGTAAAAGTGTCTTCAGACATAAGATAAAAAAGAAAAAGACACACATTATTGTAAAAACAATACATTCTTCGCTTCGCTCAAAATCTAAAAATGAAAAAAAGGGTTTTGTTAATTAAACATCGAACAATGTAACAGAAAACGTTATACCTATATATTATACGCGGATCAGTTACACTTTATTGGGATACTGTTTTCCTCAGATTAGGAATTGTTATTCGAACAAATAATATTTTATCATATTAATCAATTTAATTGAGTATCTGCAAATAAATTATATAATATGATGATTCATATTGTGACGAAAGAGAGTAAAACCATAAAGTTATAATATTAATTATATTTTATTTAAATTTTAATATTTCATAACTTAGGATATAATATTATTATATAGAAATTAATATTATAATAATTCAACTAATTAAAATTTTGAGAAAAATTTATAACAATTAAAATGAAGAATTTAAATAAAACGTATAATTATTATTATTCACTGCAGTTAATAGTTAAATAATAATAATAATACTAAGGACTATAAACTGTCACTATATATACACTAATACAGGCACGCGTAGTTTATATTATACAACTATACTGTATAAATAAAAAAATGTTAGTGATATATTATAATCCACCTAAATATAAAATATTATATACTCATATGTCGTAGTATAAATTATGTTATATCAGATAATATAACGTTATTTCTTATTTCTTATTTATAACGGTCATTGACTTTATTAAAGTGCATATAATTATTATTTATTTAGTAAATCACGGTAATTATTATTAATAAAATGGATATAGGATTTTTATTAAACATGATTAAATGGATATTAATAATATTTTTTTTTTTTTAAATACATTTTATATACAGGTAGTACTCGTAATAATATGTTATTTTCAATTTACAAAGCGAAGTGATAATAGTGCAAGATATGAACACAAAATTTACCCATAATATCTATATTATATATTTATATATATAAATGTTAAGGGCAAAAGCCGAATCGGGCAAAACTCAGTAATACCCGGGCAAAACTAGATATGCCCAAGGCACGTGGGTAAAACTCATAATATAAAACCGAGAAAAAATTCTTATTTTATTTTACAATAGTATAACATTTAGAATCATAAAAAATATTAATTAAAAATCATGAGTATAAAAATTAGAACAAATTGTTTATTTATTTTTATAATTATTTATCACTATTTCATTTCTCTATAGGTCTTATTCAATAATATTTTTATTTTTATTGTTTTAAAATATATATTGACATTAAAATTTTGGTAATAAATACAAATGTAAATAAAATAATATTTTATGTGATTCAAAATATTATAAGTATTATAAAAATAAATAAAAATTGTTTCATATTTTTTAAATATTATTATTTTTTATGAGTTTTGCTCACGCGCCTCGGACATTTTTAGTTTTGCCCGTAACACACACACACATATATATATATATTAAATTAAATTAAAATAAAGTTAGTCCAAATAAAAAGTTAAATTATATTTACATTTCATTAATTTGTTTTGAATTTAGGTAATTAAAATTATATATTTCTGTAATATAGATTGTAAAATTTTATCATTTTATACAAATTATCCCAATATTATTTTATATATATATCACTTAATGGTACGCTTTATCTAGAATTTCTTGATTTAAATAAAAATAAATTAATTAAAAAGAAGAGCTGATGATACTCCTGCCGCTAGGATACAGGTGTGCAAATCATAGTGTTTAATTTTAATTAGAATTTGAATGTAATGATAATAAACCATTGCATTCGAAAAAAGTATTTTGAGTGAAGTTCTGTCAGATAATGTAGGCATTGAATAAAATTTTGACATTTTTCATTAAATATTTAAAACGCAAAATTTTATCACACATATAAGGACCATATAAATTATAGATATAGGTACTACATATATAGTACACAAAGGAACACCGAACACCCCATACAATTTTTAAGTCTCTAAGTTCAATATAAATGCTCATAAAATCCCTTTCACCTAAATGTAATTTTTTATAGCTGTTTGATTTATTTTTATTATAAAAGTATTGAGAAATAGTAAGAAGAATATTAGTAGGTATATGGATATTCTAAGATATTCGTTTAAACTAAAAATATAAACTTTAAACAGATATGAAAGAAAATTGAAACTTGGGATTTTTCTAATATTTTGATATGATGTTAAGTAATATGAAGATAGGTATACTTCGGTAAAAGTTTCAGATATTTATGCCTAAAATTGCCAATTTTATCAAACATTATATACATAAAAACGAGAATTTTACGAAATAGTCCTATATTTTACTATTTTGTAGAATAATATAACGTAACGATTCAAAAATTTTACCACATATCTATATAGTACCTATGTTAACATCCAATAAAATTTTCAAGTTTTTGACTTAAAAATTGCCTGCGATATCGTGAAATATTGAAATCGAATTCATCAAAATTTCAGTTTTCGTGAAAAATGTCGTTTTTTCGTCGTTTTTTCTATCGCATATGGTCAATTTTTAGATAAATTCGAAAAATGACCTAAATAAAATACCTACTACATCCCCTTTCCAACCGGAAACATATGCTTTTGGTGAAAATCGGAGCATTATTCGCTTCGCTAAGTATCTAAAATATAAAATGTATTTTGTATATAGAAAAAAAATGTATTTTATATTATACCTATATATACCAATATAATATATTATGTGCAATGCATATTATATTTGCTATAAATCTATAATTAATATAATATTTAATGTAATAAACTTATTAAACTTTCTACCTATAAAAACATATAAAATAAGATTATTATATGTCAAAGTTCAAAATTATAATAATAATTTTCAATTGTTTTTTCATCCGACATTTTTTATTTAATTATTTTCCGATTTCAAATATAATATTATTATTTAACTATATTACCTATTTCAATATAGTATCCGATATTTGAAAATGCATTATAAACATATTATTATAATTTATTGCTTTGTTTATAACACGCTATAAAACTATTTTAGATATGTCGTCATACACCGCATCGTCATAATATTATAGGTAGAAATTGCAATATCTACGTATAGTATGTATTATACTATTATATACACATGTATAATGAAACTATAATACTAATGAATTTATATTAAAAAGTTAAGTATATTATAATATATTATTATGTTGTATAATAGCGTTTATTATAATACTATATTTAAATATGATGGATCTGAATTTTATTAATTGTTATTAATTATATTCAATCGTTTGAATGTTATTCGTCAAACGAATATTATTTTAATTATATTGATAACGTGTATATTATACAGATAATATACCATGAATTATGGATATATAATGGCGGTTATATACCATACGTAACGTGTAAATCAGTAACGCGAGCGACTATACGGAGTCTATAAAAACGTCATCGAATGGTTTTGTTTTCCTCGTCGTTCGTGACCGCCATTGCATTCTTCACGTTAAAAAAAAAAAATATTATAAGTAATATATATGTAGATAGTTCGTATTGTTTAACACGCGTTCGTATTAGTATTTTACACGAGTTCGGTCGTTAAATAATTTTATATAATTTTTCGCCATTTGATACAATATGCATTACCTATGTGTATTTTATATTCCTACGGCAATACGTTGGAATTTGATTTACGCGATATTAGGTAACCTATTGGCTGAATAATAAATAAAATTTATTTTATTACTTGTACTCGTATGTTTATATTATAATACGCGTACTGTATACCTATATAATATTATAAACGTATATATCAGAAGTTCTCAAATTTTTGTGATGTTTTGCTTACGTTCCATTTAAAATGTTTAGCCCATTATCATTATATCGTTATAAAAACTTTACGAACTTTAGTAAAATTTTTCATTTTTCATTTTTAAACCCGCTCATAAATAATAATAATAATATATAGGCGTGATTAATTTTTTTTATTAATTTGTTGTTGTTTCAATATATTATATGTGGCGTACCTACCTATATAGCAAACAAAATCTAAGTCAATTTTTTATAATATACACATTTTAGTAACTAAATAACGTCATCGTATGCCTAAATGTTATTTACATTAATATTTAATATTGCGGCTTTTTCGTTATATAAAGTTAAATTATTTAGTATTTAAATAATATTATTGTCGCATTTTATTATTAAAAGTATATGAATTTCATTTCATTCGAACGATTGATATAATATAATATATAAGATTACTCGTAATAAATAGTATTTTTTTTTTTTTATAAAGAATGATACTTATAATGTACTAACTACTAATTATTATAATTTATAAATATTGTATTATATATATACAGTGAAACCTCCCTTAACGGACACCTCCAAATAGCGGACGATTTTATGGGAACGGGAACATTTTCACCACTTTTATATGGGAAAACCCCTAAATACCGGACACTCTAAATAACGGACACTTTTATGGCAATTTAATTTCTAATTTTGATAATTTTTATTATAATAATGATACATATTTGAAATAATATTTGATTGAAATAATATTTTAAACACATAATAGTGTATTTTGGGGGGAAATCCAAATACTCGTGTTGTATCCGACACCGACGGGAAACCACGAGTGACACGGCGAGTAAAAACCCGGCGTTATACTATGTGCAATTACAATTATCTTATCCGTCCATTATCGAATCGATAAAAACATTTTTCTAGTTTATGTTCTGTGATGTTATCCTACTCGTATATTTTTAATACGTATTTAGTTTAGTTGTATTTGTGATTCCAATACATACGGTTTTGTAGTACGCAATGGCCAGCAAAAGAAAAAGATTAAGTTTGAAAGAAAAAATTGAGATTCTTGAATTTTCGAAAATTTTTCCCCTCTGAATACCGGACACCTCTAAATAACGGACAAAATTACGGCGACCGAGAGTGTCCGGTATTTAGAGGTTTCACTGTATTATGTATTAGGAATAATTATCACAAATTCTTCTAAAACGAATAGTCCCTATAATGCGATATAATATATAGAATTTGTGTTATATTATACTTTATTACAAGAATATTACATTATTATTGTATAACGCTATATAAACTTGTACACATTTATTTATGTATTATATAGTTGCCAAAATGTGTTTTTAAAAATGTTTTTTTAGTATTTATTGTTTTTAAAATACAACTGGATATGTACAGTACTTTTATTTGTCAACCTATAAGTTTTTTGAACTATGGTTAATATAAATTAGTTTGGGTTGTGTGTTAGCCGTATAATATAGGTAAACGCATATTGGAATATACGAGTACAGAAACCATTTAAATGCGCATAATAATTCGAACAAAACAATAATTTATTTATTCGACTAATGAGTGTATACCTACTATGAGTATATATAAGCATATTATATTATTACGTGTATAAATTATATAAAATTCGGATATTACGAACTAATTAATATTAAATATGTGTAAAAATACACTTAGGTATAACGTGCTTTTTCGCGGTTCCATAGGGTAACGCGGATGAAAAGGCAAGAAGAGGCATTTCACCCCTAGATCTAATTGTTTCCTATATTATCTAAAAATCTCGGTGAACAAAAGTTGTGTGTTTTTATTTTAAATTGAATATTCGATCGCTTAGAGGTACAGCTGCAAAATAATTGTTTTGTATAGTAAATCTCGTGTTATTTAATTATACAATTTTATACTATAATAAAAATAATATACTTACTAATCAAGCTATTACTTCTTGATATATAAAAATAGTATTTGATATATGAAATTAATAAATTTGTAATAGTAAAAACGTTTTTTTTTTTAACGCCTTCATTTTTCTCTTATAAAAAATATTTCCTCATCTAAAGATAGGGACTACGGATCTAAGGCTCTACAGGTCGTAACTTCTTCTATAATATAATACGGTAAATATTTTTATATACATCGAAAACTTCACACTTATCTAAATTATATATTTAAATTTAGTAATTACGTATTTCGACAACAATGTTATCTTCAGTACTAAGCACAGTTTTATAACAGTCTTACACAGTAGCAGATTATGCTTATATAAAATTATTTTTCAAATATCAAATTTATAGAAATATTTTCTTATCAAAATTATCAAGTAACCTAATTGTATGCAAATCTGTCACTCTTTCTTACAGGTTTGTACAATTTATTATACCTAATCTAATGCGTGTATTTATGTCTAAATTTATTCATGGTTATTGTATAATTATAATATTTATTTAATATTAATATACGGGTGTGAGAATAAAAAAAATTTACTGGATTTTTTTTACTATATTTAATATACAACAATTATTAGACAATTAGACATAATGTTATTGTCCATAGTACATGGATAAAATAGTTAGGTACGTTATAATAATATGTTTGATATCCACGGCTATAAGTAATAAATAAATAAAGTAATAACACTAGTCATGATGGTAACAGACTCAATTTTGAAATTAAATTATTGATATTTTATTCCACGGTCTACGTATATTCTATGGTAAATATTTCAAGTTTTAACAGAACCAAAACAAAATAAGAAATTTAGAATTATAGATCATGAGGAAATAATCTGCAATATTATAAAAAAACAAAGTGAATTATTAAATAAAAAGTTGACTTATTAATTTTATATAATTATAAAATTGTTTTACAGTTTTTTTTTTTATTCAAAATATAATAATGTAACCTAGGTAACTAATAGGTATATTAATATCCTGTTTTGAATAATAAAACTAAACTTGATTGTACAGACATTTTATACTGGATTGGTACAAATCTTAATTCATTTTATGATAATAAGACATTCTTTATCTTCTTTATAAATCATTTTTTTGGCCGGTAAATATATTACCCGGGCCGATTTTTATTCACAATCCGCCATTGGTCTTATAACACTGCAGTTGTCGAAATACGTAATATTTACTAGATAAAAGTAAATTTTTTTGTGGATTTGAATTTTTTATTATAGTACACAGATATATTATGGTTATTGTTATGAAAATAGCGTTTTACATTTCAATAAAACATAAAAATATAATATATATCTGTATAATAAAATGTATTATTGTGTATTTGATAAATTTTGTGCGAAATTTGCTCACGATCACGATGTATACCTTATAATATATATATATATATATATAGGTATATACAATTTTATAGGTACCTAGGTATACTAAATATATTTGCATATAAATGTTAATAGTGCAGATATTATTATGTACAATTACAACCGACTTCAAATGTAATAAATAATCGTGACTGCATTATAGATAATAAGTAAAGAATATAATAATATAATATTATAATATTATTATTAAATCGAAAAATAATAACGTATATGATACCTACGTATAATATGATAAACAAAATAATATGCCATAATTATAATTATTATTGTATGATAATATTTGTATATATAATAATATAAAATAGTCATTGAATAGGTGTACCTACGTATAATATATATCAACATTGACTACCTACCTAATAAATATGTACAATTCATTATTGATATATTTTGAAGTATATATAGATATAATATAATATTAAATCGTTTAACGTGTTACTTATATGTGGATTTAACGCACAATAAACAATGCAGGTCCATTGTAAATATTTTTGTTACAGACATTTATATTAATGTAATACAGTATATTATTGTTTAACCTACTAAATATATGTATAAAATGTATAATTTTACGTTTGAAAAGTTCATATTGTGCGTAATATACTCATACCTATATTTATTTATTATATGATGTATATACCACGGTATATTTTGGTATAAGATTTATATTTACAAATTTACAAGTGAACACTAATAATATATACGTTATTATTTGAATAATATAATTATTCAATTATGTATGCGGATAGTATAAGTATCTTTTGTATAATATTATTATACATGATGGTCGCATTGAAATTAATTGATTTTAAACACTAATTTAGAATCAATAATATACATAAAACATAATATATAGCCATATTAATATATTATAGATACAAAATATTTGTAAAAAAACGTATGATTAGATTCATATTTATTATGTGTTCATATTGATATAAAAGTCATATTATTGTATTATAGTTATTAATTTATTATATTATTATTAAGTAGGCCAAACATGTAATTAATACCGCGTTTATGTGAAGAGACTATACAGAATCAGTTTTACCTATGATATTATAATTATATACTCAATCGATTATGCGCTAATAATTATTGTAATATGTAAAAGAAAAACCAAATTATTTAATTTTTCTTTGACCATTTAAGAAAATTTCAATTTATACATAGGTAGGTACCTACTATTATTATTGCAAATGAAAACTTTCCATAAAGTAGATTATATTTCTTTTTGCAAACACTTTGTTATTTGTAATGAGAAATTACTACACCTAATGTAGGTTAGGTTTTATTGTACATATACCTATCAACAAAATGCATTTGAAAACATGTTTATCCGTATACACACATAATAATATTATATAAGTATTATATTATATAAGAATTAAAGACCAATTTATACTACACCGAATACCAAATTATTCAAATATTATAATAATAATATATACCTTTTTTTCTTATAAAATACAATATTATTAATAAGTATTATATAATATTATAATGTATCTCACACCGGTACACGCGTATACACTGCAATATTCTGCTCTTTTTATATAGGTATTACGCGTGTGCATAAGGTGTGTCATATTATTATTATATACCTAACTAATTATAATTGATTGCAAATTGAATTCATATTGTATTATGGTGTTTTCAGACTTTTAATATATTTTAAAATCAAAATTTTTATATTGTTTCAATTCATTTTTAGTATAACATTCATATTATACACGCATACATATTATAGCTTCGAATATTAATTTATAGGCATTATAATATCATTTACAGTACGTGAATATTGGGTCATTCTAAAAAATATATATATAATATAATATACATACCTTTATATGATATAAATATTCACATTACAGATATAGACAGCAGGTGAAATTTCATTTATGATTTTTGATTTATATATATATAATAATATATATAGTATTAAATATTTACGATTAATTAAAACTTAAATCACGTTATTGGTATTTATATAATATCGAATTGAATTTATTTTTTTCTTAAAATCGTACACATAATATAATACACATATAATAAATAACATAATAATAATAATAATAATAATATTATATACATCACGCAATAATATATATTTATATAAGATACGATGGTGATGGCACGTATCGTGTATACATAAAAATTATTAAATATAATATAAGATTTATGTATCGTATAATATACAGAAACAAGTACAGACAGTACAATAATTTACACCGTGCGTACGCGTATTTTATATTAAATATTATGATTTAGGTACCTATCTAATATATACCTAAATAATATTATGCATATAATAATATATAATGCGACGGTTACTTTAAAATTTGTCCATCGTCGTCGATGACGAAGAGATAAAAAATGATATAATATAATAATGATAATAATAATAATAATGATAATAATAATAATAATAATAATAATAATAATAATAATAATAATAATAAAAATAATAATAATAAATAATAATAATAATAATGATAATAATAATAATAAATAATATATAATATATATATATGATATTTCTTATAATAATAAAATAATGACCGCGTATAAACGGTCGTAGAATTCGGTCATCGGGCGACTGAAACAATAAAAAAATAATGCACCTATAATATATCCTTTGCACGCGTCACAATTAAATACGTATTTGTATATATGTTATAATATTATTTATAAATAATAAACATAGTACGTACATTGTGGTAAATTATGATAAAATATTGATATCGCGAGGGAAAAATCAATTCCAAATAGGTACTTAAACAACAACATTGCGTCGCACTATATATTTTATAAATAATAAAATACAGAATTTTTTGCGTATATCGTTTACACACACGCGTAATTTATATACTTGTATAATATTTCAACGGTCATTTTGTTTCTGTATATAATAATCGATTATATTATTCTGTGTAATACGCGTACGACACGCTAATCGTGAAAATATACATACGCATACATACACACATCGTTGGTATAGGTATCATAATATTTAAATCTAAAAACGAAAATAATATAACATTATCAAACACCGTAAATAATATTATAATATTGTAATATATACGTATTATTCGTATTACTTACAATATAATATATTATTTTTATTATATAATATTATTATAATAATATACCGCAGTGGTGTGCACACGAGTTCTGCGTGTACACGGTGATGTCCGCATCACCGTATAGGTTAGGTACACGTCGCATATATTATAAATTATAATAATTATATATCGTATGAATCGCGTAATAACGAGAGCGGTTTTATATTATACGGCAATAATTAAACGGTCTATTATCAAAATATAATGTTATATGTAAAATTACGCGTATAATAGGTACCTACCTATATTTTATACCTCATATAAATTGTTATAACTTAGAAGACTCCCGTGTATGCCATATTATTTTATATAATATATAATACATTATATTGCTCAAACGATATTATTAATAATAATATAATATATATATATATTTATGAATTTATGTTATTGGTTAATAATAATATTATATAATTGGTATAGATATCTATATTATCTATTAGAAAAATTATAAATTTAAAAAAAAAAAAAACATAACTTGGGATATAATATAATATAAGACAGTATGCACGCCACTGAGTATAATATAGGTAAAGGTAATATAACTATGAGTTGAGAGATTACTTTAGAAAAAAAAAATTATACATTTCTTACGCATATATGTATACTCGTATATCATCGCACTTGCATTGTTTGATGGATATGCCGAAAAATTAAATAAAAAACAAAAATGCGAAACCCCGCGATTACCGCTACTCTTCGTCCATCACCGGCTAATCCGTTGTTTTCAAACGAGTGGTGGATACTGCTGCTGATGGTGCTGCTGGAGCTGCTGATGATGGTGGTGATGTCACAACGGTGATGACGATCCAGCGGCGGCTGAGGCTGACACTGATGATCCTGATGATTGCGGTCCGCCGGACGCTGCGGCAGCGGCTGCGGCTGCTGCGGCGGCCGCAGCCGCGTGATACAGGGACGCCTGTTGGTGATGCGAGTGTGGATGTCCGTGATGGTGCGGATGATGTGGATGCGCATGTGGATGATAGTAATCATTGTATCCGGCCGTAGTCCCGTACTGTGAAGCGGCAGCCATTTCGTACATTTTCTCGGCAGCGGATGTGGCTGTGATGGACGAGGAAGTGGCCGCAACGGCTGACGACGGTTTATCCGTCACCCCGCCCGACCCAACGGCCGTTGGAGGTGGTGGCAAAAGTCGCGTTATGGAAAACGGATGGTTAGACGCAGCGAATTCAGCCGCGGCAGCTGCTGCAGCTGCAGCCGCTGCGGATGACTTTAAGTGCTGTTGTAGTTGGAGCTGCTGATGATGACTGTGGTGTTGTTGCTGTTGCTGGTGTTGCTGTTGTTGGTGATTATGATGCGCGGCTGCCGCTGCGTATAAGTCTACCGGACTATGCTGTTGTTGGTGGTGTTGTTGCTGTTGGTGATGATGCTGTTGCTGCTGCTGTTGGTGTTGTTGTTGGTGATGTTGCAGCAGCGAACCCACCAACATGGAAGACGACGAGTCGTCATCATTGGCACCAGTGCTGTGCTGTTGCAAGTGATGGTGCATATGATGGACGTGGTCGTGATCGCTGTCATGATGGTTACCGTTGTTATGGCTGTTTTGGTGATCATGTGTATGATGGTGATGCAGCATTAAATGATGTTTACTATGTTGCTGTTGTTGTTGGTGTTGATGGTGCATACTACCACCAAATCCCAAGTCGGCCGCCGCGGCCGATGACATAAGTCCACCACCACCGCCGCCACCGAGTTTTTGATTATGGTGATGTTGTAGTTGTAATAGATGGTGATGATGATCAGCGGCAGCGGCGAGTACTGACGATGACGACGCGGACGATGGCGGTACCGATGACGACGGTTTTTTATCTAAAACCATGTCTAAATGATGTTGTTGATGATGATGGCCACCGGTAAGCTGGTGTTGACCTCCACCAAGATGTTGGCTTCCATTGCCGCCACCATGTAGCATTGGCGAAGAGCTTTTTGAATGATTGTGTCCACCGTGGTGTTGATGGTGGTGACCACCGCCGTTGTCGCCGTGTTGCCTGATGGAGGCGGCGTCTTTTTTATCATCTTTGAAACGTTTCTGTCGACGCAAGTAACAACCGTTCTCGAACATGTTGCCCGAATCCGGATGTAGCGTCCAAAACGATCCCTTACCTGGTTTGTCCGGAGTGCGTGGAACTTTGACAAAACAATCGTTGAACGACAACGAGTGCCTGATGGAGTTTTGCCACCGCTGTTGGTTCTGACGGTAGAATGGGAACAGGTCCATGATAAACTGATAGATTTCCGATAGTGTGAGCATTTTTACCGGCGAGTTTTGTATGGCCATCGTTATGAGCGATATGTACGAATACGGCGGTTTGGCGTGCGTGTAGTTCCGGCGGTACGTTTTATCCGCGCGGACCCGTTGTAGCGCGGCGGCATTTGCGGCACCAGTCGGGTCACTGCCGGCAGCGGCAGCCGCCGCGGCTACCGCTGCGGACGCGTTCAGGCCATACATGGCCGCGGCGGCCGAGGCTGCTGAATTTATACCGCCATAAATCTGCTGTTGCATGTTGGCTGCGGCCGAGGCACTACTGCCGAACACGAGCTGTTGTTGCTGCTGTTGTTGTTGCTGCTGTTGCTGCTGCTGTTGATGATGTGACTGCGGTGGAGGTGAACACAGCGAAGGCGTCGAAGACGGTCCGCCGCCGCCACCCGCCCCTCCGCTAGCAGTGGATCCGTTACCGCCGTACATAGCGGCTGCGTTAACGGCAGCGGCGGCGGCGGCTGCGGCCGCGGCAGCCGCCGTGTCGGAATACAATAGCTTTTGAGACGATAGCATTGTCATAGTTGACGTGTTTTAATTGAACCGCGACTATAATATTATAACGTTAAACACCGACGAATAATATTGTTGGCGACAACACGAAATATAATATTAATTCGATACGGTCCTATAATTAGTAATATAATTATAATATATATCTATTAATTATAATATTATGTTTGTACACTTCTACGCGGCGGTGTATACACGATCGGTTAGAAAACCGCGGACGACGTTAACACACACTCGCGCGCGCGCCCGGCGTTGACGTTTCGTTATCAATGTTGGCGGCTGTGCGACAGAACCGCAGGTGACGATGACGGCGTCGGCGTCGGGGACGGCGACGGCGAGAACGATGACGACAGGCACGTTAGGAACTGTGACCGTGACGTCAACGACGGACAAGTGAACATCATTCGTGTCACGGCAATCGTGCAACGTTACACGTGCAGGTAGGACACGTCCACTCCGGCATCCGACCGACCGAATAGCGGCTGTACCGGATTCGACGAGCCGACGTCTCGCTCGTTTGGCGGCGCGACCAGTGTCGATGCGGTATCAAACGCGTAACTAATTACGATAATTATGATAAAAAAAAAAAAAAAAAAAAAAAAAAACGAACGGCCGGTTTATATTTTAAAATATAATTTAATATTATACACGCGAACAACTTTTCGAACGCACAATCGAAATATTTACGTTATAATTATTTATAAAGCGGACGCTCGTTTTATCGATTGTATGTACGTAATTATTATAAGGACTCACGAAGAGCGACGATCGCTGGATTTTATACTGAATCAAACGTCACGTATTTAATACCTGCATGTGAGCTCGTATAGATTTATCGATAAAACTATACGCGCGTGTGTGTGTGTAATATGTATAAATAAAAATTACGTTTCTCGCTAACGTATACGCGTACTGTTCGTTCGGGTAAGGCTGTTCGCGGCAAACTACTGCCGTCGTTAAACCGACCGAGCGAGAGTGTGACGCCCCGCCGTCGCCGCCGCCGCTGTTGGCCACAGCCCCGGTCCCGCAGTTCCGTTCGACGGACTCACGGAGTTACGCGCGCACACACACACACACACACACGCTTAATATACGTACGAGTATTATATATACATTATTCACAAGTGTACGTTACGCACACATACACGCGTACACGTGAACGTGCGCAGGCGCGTAAGCGTAATCACGCACACACCCACCCGTCGGCCAAGAAGGAGGTAGGGCCCCGAACACAAGTATATATTATATAAATATATATATATATATATACATATACAAAAAACGTGTGCATTCGTGTGCGTGATGTTCGTTCAACGGCACAGGGTGCTAACATTGTATATAATATACGACTTCAGTCCGTGTAGGTGAACGCTGAGTCGAGGACCGCGGTGAACGCGCGCGCGCATTGGACGACTCCCGTCCACGGCGTCGTGCGACCGCCCTGTCCCGTTATCCACGGTCGCCGTGACGACGACCAATCGGCAACGCGCACTCGCCACCGTACCCAGGTCCTCCCGCTAACTGATTTCATTCCGCTATGTTGCGCTGCCGTTTTTTTCCTTCGACCGTTTTTTGCCCACATCAGTCACGTCGCCGCCGGCACACGTATACACGACGGTCGCTCACCCACCATCACCATCATCATCATAATCATCACCATCACCATCACCATCACCGTTACCATCGCGGAAATCTGCACCGGAAATATTGTAGATAAGGTGATGCGGCCGCCGATAATCGCGGATGCATCAGTGGTATATATATAATATAAATTAGAACGATTAAAATTTTGTATGTTACAAAAACGATAACGTTTTCAATGTCATTTTAATTTTTTTTTTTTTTGTCAATTATAGTAACATGAATTCTGATCACTCTGTATGTATGGGTATACTCTAATCGAAAACGCGTTCATTCTTTGTTTATTATTTATATACGTTGTTTTTATTTTTCAAAAATGATATTATTATTATAAATGTTAAATTTATTACATTTAATTGAATATTTATATTTTATAACGGTCTCATAGAATTACTCGACACCGAAGTTCTTGAAATGGTGACGAAGTAGTAATATTATCCGTTAAGACCCACATGAATATAATAATATAATTATAATAAATTAATAACCGTATAATTTTACACGTGATGCATGTGTATATTGTAATACATATTATATATACAGCTATACAGGACGATCAAAGTGTGGGAAGATCGCGGTTTACATGTTACAAAAACGTAATTTGTCTCTAATTTTTTATAAGTATAACATAATCAAATTTCTGATCGTATATCAAATCGTATTATTATCTATATTATAACAAAGTATCAATAATCGTATTCGTGTCCACCGCATTTATATATTGTATACCCAATACTCGCGATTTTTTCTTTCTTTAAATTATCTTTTCTTTAATATATAATATAATGTTAATATATTATTATACACTGTATAACGATACGGACGTCGACAAATTATTTATCATCATGATGACGCATACGTATTATAGGTACAATGTACAATATACACAATAATATTGTAAAGGTACATTATATAAGGTACAATAAGTAGGTACTCGTATATATACTATTATATTATTATAATAATATTATCTATAGCTTCTAGCTAATACCTATATAATATATACCTCTATAAGTATTATTATATTTGGTTTGCATTGTGTGTATCTTTACCTTTATATACAATATAACGGTTATCGTTCTTTATTCATCATTTTAAATTTAAATTTACATTAAACTTTTTTTTTTTTTTTTTTTTGTCAGTTTAAATCGATGACCCGGAGGGAACCGTTTTCGCATTACTTCCTCCAAATTTACATTAAACTATATTCAATTATAATAATAGAAGGTAGAACGCTATATACGTATAATGGTATAAAATATTAGGTAGGTATTAGGTATATATTAATATATTACTTATAAGTATAGGTATATGTTCAGTGATGGCGTAAAAATCGGGTGGGTAAATATAGTGGGCGAATGTTACTCAATGTAAGAGGCCTCTGAAAAAAATAATAAAATGATAAAAGTGAAAATAATATCGATGTCTAATAATAATAAGATAATAAAAAAAAAAAAAACAATGCAAGAAAAATTTATTTTATAGTAGGTATATTATTATAGTCAAGGACGTCTCCTAAGACATGGCAAAATAATAACCGGCCCAATAGTTTCATAATTTATTTTCAATTTTTTTTTTTATAAATACTATAATTTTATAACAAACTACATACCTAATATGTTATTACAACATTTTCATGCCCATCACGCCACTCTGAAAACATGTAATATATTATATAGTTAGGTACGCCACTAATGCCGGGTTGCAACAAACTTCTCATTATCTATTGGTAAATTATTTAAACTGTTGTTAAATTACCTTACGTTAAATTTTAACTATTTAATTTTTAACACAAATTAAATTTACGAGTGTTGCTCAATCGTTGTTTTATAATCATGGTATTACCACTTACCAGTACACTGGTTAATGGAAATTTTTACACAGCGATAAATGGCCCTTTAGACAAGAAAAAATTTAAAACATGATTGGTGCAACAGACTTTATTTTAACTCCTGTTAAACAAGTTTATCTGTGTGTAAATATTTTGTGCAATCCGGCATAAGTATATTATATTATAAACGTGTTTAATTATTATTATTATCATTTTAATCCTTGTTATATATAGGTATAATATGTATATTTTACCCACCAGTGTATATAAATTATATGCTTATATAGGGCGTGTATATTATTATCATTATTATTATTATGATCATGATTCATGGGCACTCGTAGGGGGTAAGAAGGGGCACATGCCCCTTTTTGAAAAATAAAATATATAATATTAATTTTAATAAATTGAAACTCATATAACAAGAGTATAGAAATTATAACACGATTATTGTTATTGTATTGATGAATTTTTAAACAAAATTTAACTATTTTTATCACTATAAGATACCTACTACATTATATCAAATATATTTTATTATATTATATTATTTATATTGAATATATTATATTATGTAAAGCTACGTTTAGACAATTTTTTTGCCTCCCCCATTTAAATTGCATCTACGGGTGCCTTGATTATTATTATAGAGATATAATAATGTTGTATTATAAACAATACAACATAATAATATATATAATAATCATATTATGACACTTGAAAACCGACGATATTGAGAACGTTTGTATTTCAGTCGAGTACTCGAGTCGGCGGCATAATAATATATAGTTAATACAATATAGTCGGCAGGAATATTGTATAATAATACATAAATTTCGTGTAAAATAATATGTTATATTAATAATTCACTGCAATATTTTATTATATATTATTATTATTTATATTTTGTTACTTTAATTTATTATAAATTGTTGTCTGATGATATCGTCGGAGTATATACCTACCTATTATACATTTAAAAAAATTATATTTGCAGATTTTTAGTATTTATATTATATAATGAAATAATAATAAATTAATAAAATTAAAAAAGTGCTTGTTTGCAGGATGGCGGCTATACTTTTATAATAATACCTATATATATATTATAATGCCACAAAGGTATGTATATTTATGATGTACAATTTGTGTGAAGTGTTTAATAAAAAAAATATTAATTACAAATCAGTGTTAATTATATATAGTAACAAATATTGTGAGTTTTATTTTTTTTACCAATAACGGAAAAACAACATTATAATATTAAAATATTATTTAAAAGGTCCATATTGTACTCGTATATATTGTTTAGCGAAAAAATAGACCTTATTTTACGTTGAGATGTACACAATCAGTGGCGTACCGAGGGGTTTAACAAAGATCAATAATACTTAGACTTAAATTGTAAATTTTTTAATATATTTTGATTAACCCCTCCCATGAAATAGTCCTTCGTACGCCACTGTAGTTATATATTATTATTAATATTTTATTAATTATCAATATTAAATGTATACAAATATATAATGATAAATGACGTTTAAAATTAAATAGTGCAGTTTTCGTAAGAATTATAATATAATAGAATAATAATATTATTTCGTCAAAAAAAAAAAAAAAAAAAAAAAAAATATTGGTTTCACTTTAATTTTTATTGTCCGTGTGTAGCACGAAATATTTACAAGGAGATTATATATAATTATTTTAGCAGCGCGTTAAATAGATTTATATATAGTCATTATAATACTTTAATTCATTTTTTACACGCTGTTAAAATAATAATACATCATTCTTGGTAAATATTTGGTGCACCCGGGCACATGATGTATTGAATTTTTATTATTTTGTCATTATTTAGGTATAACATATTTACGGTAGCGTTGGGTCAATATTGGTAACGGTATATAGGTATACCTATATATGAAGAACATAATATTATAGTCGTTAATCGCGGGCTACGGTTTGACCACAAAACAAGGGCGGGTAATAAACGTTCTAATTAATTTTCTTAACCACCTTCAAACTAATATATTTTACAACGAACTCGGTTTTATTCCTTTGTCCGAGACCTATGTGAATATTGACTATAACCTATAATTTGTATATAAAAGGTATAAATAATCAATTATTCATTTATAAAATAATATAAACAATATTATACCGATGGCGTATACGCAGGGTGATGGGGCTAAGAGAGCTCTGCTATTTAACAATATTAAACTATACTATTGTCTATTATTATTATTTTGTTCGCTTCTTTATCAGTATCACTAAATTTTATAAGCCCCTCACCCCGTCGTTTAGAAGTCACGTCACTGTAAATTATACTGCAATTTTAATAATTATTATAAAATTACGAATTTGTTGAATATTTGCAGCTACTATAATAACATACGATTTAAAAATTATACATTATGAATGTATAATATATAATATTTAATTCATTACATATATTTCTAATTTATAGGAAAATGTATTTTAAGCTTTATTTATAAATATTAAATTCATTGATATTTTTAACACATTATTAATTTTATATAGGTATTTTTACAGATTGCGTAAACAATTTTATATAGGTACAATATATGATATTATACATATTTATATGATGAATAGGTATATATTATTATAATATATATCTAATTATTTTATATTTTCTAACAATATTTGTATTTTATAAAATATAGGTTATAATTGAACGTACATTTTTACAATTATAATTATAATTATATTATAGTTATAGGTTAGGTATAATTAATTTTGTGTTGTGTCGTTTTTATACGATATAATAATATATTATGTACTTATAAATAAATTATACACACTATATAGACTCAAAATATTAAATAATTACTAATATATACCTTATACCTATATTAAAACTATGTTGTTTCCATTGCATAAAATAATACACCTACTTATATATTATAATTTTACGATAGACACTGCAATAGATGTATAAGATAACACAAAAGATTTAAGATTTTCAATTATTCAACATAATAATATCAATCTAAAATAGTTATAAAAATATATACTATATTGTATAATAATTATATACAATAATTATATTATTGTATAATTGTTTAATATTATCATAACCGCGGACGTCAGTAATAATAATTTATAAACATTTTTACCAGCATATATATATTATTATAGGAGGTATACTTGTGTAAGTGTAAAAGAAGCTATAATATATTTCTATATTATATTATGGCAATATTTCTATCGTGTCTTACTACTTTTTTTTTTTTTTTTTTTTTATCTCTACTCGTATATTACCAAGTTTTTATCAGTAATAAAGTTATGTATTTCGTTATCGCCTCGCCGTAAATCATAAAACAATTACATCTCATAGCCAAACTTGTGGACGTTAGCGTCTTCTATATAATTTATTATATAATATTTAATATATAACATATATTATTATAATTTATTAGGTATACGTATATTATCGTATTTATATTATGGCGTATTTAATATAGTTTATAAAATTGTAATATTATATAGATAATATTATATTACAAATGATATGCAATAAATATTTAACGTGTTTGTATATTATATTAATTTTTCTTATGTGTATAAAATTTATAATTGAAAATAAAATAAATATTTTAAATTGAACAGGTAAGTATATAATATTATTTTTTTGTTGCTATTTAAATTGTGTTAATTGTTAAGGACAATATATTAGAAACATTAGAAAGTTTACTAAGAAATAAAAACACCCAAGTCCACAAAAAATTTACTTTATTATTTTAGTATAAAATAATTTTTAATTTTTTTTTTTTTTTTTTTTTTAATACTAAAATAATAAAGTAAATTTTTTGTGGACTTGGGTTTTTTATTTGTTAATATATAAAATATCCACAAGAACTCTTCTTATAAAATTAGAAAGTTTGCATTACCAACAAATAATTATTGTTTTAAACATGATTTATACCTATGCATTTTATATTAGGTATACCTATATATATTATTTTCTCTATATGTATATTCGTATATAAAACTATTACTTCATTATAAGCAATAATATAGCAAATTATAGAGAAAACAATTCAATTTTGCGATTAATAATTCTGTATATAATAACGGGTACTTTTCATTATGATTTTTTTTTTTTTTAATATTTTATAAAAAAAAAAAAACCGAAGAATGTTAATAAACGCATCGCAAAGTATAAGACAACATATAGTGAATATAAAAATATCACTAAAAAGTTAGTTAATTTACATAATTTTAAGTAATTAAAAAAAAAAAATCGAATGTGGAGGTGCCAGGGTGACGGACCTAGTTAAACTGACTATCTATATAGCATATAGGCAAGTATATGAAAAAAAAGCATATTATAATAATTATAAAATTGTTAGCGGTTCTTTCAATAATAATAATATAATATTATAATTTATTATATTTCTCTGCGTGTATAATATGAATTAGGTATTGAATTTGTACATATAGGTAATGATATTTCTGAAATTATTAATTTACCTGCAAATACATTCGATTTTTACCGTATAATCGATCGCGCAAAGAGGTAGGTAAATATTAACATATAAAATATATAGTCTTTATATTTTATGGACAAAATATGTCCTAAATACATTGCTATTAACAATATTGAATACAAATAAAAGAAATTAAAAAATATATACAACGTTAAAACAAGTAGAAAAAAATTTGAAAAATAAAAATTCGTTGTTGGAAACGATAACGGCTCGAAAAAATATAATATAGCGTTTTTCGTATAAACGTGCTGTACCTATATAAATTGTCGTATGTTAGTGAATATTATAAATATAAAATATTAGTTTAGGATTATAGTGTATACTGTATACATAATAATATACAGGTAGGTACTCGTATACGCATATGCATATTACCCACTATAATATAGGTAGGTACCTACTAATAATATAACAAATTAATGTTAACTATTTTTACTTGGAAAACGTGACACTTTATGTTTCAGGCAGGTGTAATAATAATATAATGTATATGCATATAACAGATAACTGAAATAATACACTCCATGGTCTTCGGACGATTTATTTTTTGTTTGTGACTTTATATTTTAAACTATAAATATAGAATACACGATATAGGTACGATTATTTTAGATTATGATGCATAAATGATGAGTCATAATAATATAATATTATAAAGTCAATATGGTATGAATATACCAACTTAATCCGTAGATTATGAAAATAAATTAGTATTCAGTAGGTAATATATAATTAAACTTACGAGTATGATATTATATACTGTTGCAGGATAAAATATAATATATATTATATTATAATATATTTTATCAGAAGGTTTAAATTTAAAATACAATATACTAGGTATTTCTATCATATCTAATATAGATAACCGTGCTTATTTATTATAATGATAAGGTTATGCATAGTAACAATACATTATTATACTTATGCTAATAACCAATTTAAAGACCACACATTATAAATCTTTTAAACTATATATTATGCATGTTTAGAAAATTAGAAATTAAATAAAAACAAATTATTACATTAATTAAACCTAGTATACTTTAAAAACAAACATTTTAACTACCTAATATTATATACTATATAATTAAAATAAATCATTTATTTGGAGTAAAATATTCTATTTTCTATATGAATTATGATCATCGATTTGATGTATTATCTATTATAATTTATAAATTATTATAATATACCTATTAAACATTTTTAGATGTCTGATTTAGTTTTAGTATTTTACAATAATATGGTCTATAGCATATTATAATTTAGTTATATATTAGTATAACATTGTACAATATATAGCTAAGTGTAAATATTTTACTTGGACGATTTTAACTTTATCTTGAACGTAGATGATGATTTAAAAAATATGTCAATATGATTTTATATACCTAATTATATAAACATACAAAACATTACGTATTCATACGTGTATATACTAATTATATATTATAATAATTATTTGCATAATACGATACCTACTTTAATAAATATATTATGTAATAATATAATTATTGTACGAGTGTATGATGCTATTAAATTATATTTAAATATTATTTATTTTAAATTTTACCAGAATTGATTAATTATTAAAATAATATTACTTTCGTGTTAAGAAAGAAAACTATACATATATATATATATATATATTTATATAAATACACACACACACACATATATGTATATATATATATATATTTTATTGCGATTTGTCTCTTCGTCATCGATAATTTTGGAGTTTTTCAATACTCGTAAATCTATTTTAATCTATTATCTATACATTACTAATAATAACTAAAAATAATGTAAGTATAAAACATTGCAGTGATAACTGCGATTTAACAACTATATTCGTTACAGAAAAAAAAAAAAAAAAAAAAAATTAAAAAAATAATAATAATAATTATTATTTATTTTCCATCTAATATGTTAATGCTATATATAATATTTTATATTATTCTATATAACGTTTCAATGACCATAATATATTATATTGTAAACTGATTAATCCTACAGCATTAGAATGACGTAGGGTGGACTATAAATAAAATATGTAATGTGAGTCGATTTTAATAATGTAAACAAATTGATACCAAGTTAACAATGGACATATTATAGAAAATATATAGATACAACAGAATCTCAAACAACCCAACTTCGAATACTTGACGCTCTAAATGACATTAATACTCTAAAATATTTTATAACATATATTTTAATCAATTATGGTTATTATTATTTTTTTTTTCTGTAACATTTACAATTTTGTGTATATTATATGACTAGGACTGTCCGATTATTTTTTTCCCGTAATAAATAATAATTATTTGAATTATATTTGATTATAATCGATTAATTGAATAATTTATTAAAGGTCAAATAATCGATTAATAACCTAATAATAATCGAATAATCGAATAATCTTACTATAGATTATTTTGAATATTCGGTTTATGACTAGACCAGATTTTGCTTTTTACCGATAATCGATACTCCGATATTTTCTTCAACACCCGATATCTTATCATATTATCAACTGATAACAACACAGAATTAGTGACCAGTGTACCACAAAACTACTTTTACAAGAATACAGGTTTTTTTTTTTTTGTGTATAACAGATTGTAAAAAAACTGATACAGATAAAATCTGTCCAGCCCTAATTATAATGAAATAATATATTAATAATATTATATCTTTAATTGTTGTATAAATGTTAATATTTAATATTCACATATGGCATATCAGTATATCACATACCACATATGGGTATAACTAACTAACAATTAATTTTTTTTTATAATTATCAATAGGTTAGTTTTAATAAAACTTTATAAAATGTTACGCCTAACAACTTTTAATTATGGTTAAACTTAAAATTTAAAAGTAAATACTCGTACCTATATTAAAATACGAGTAATAATATTATTTACATTTTATATAAAGTTTTTATACTTTAGCATAATTATGCAAAATTAAAATACTTTTTTTTTTTTTTTGTACAAGTACGAGTGTATATTATAATAAATTAAGAAAAAAATATAAATAATATGGACTTTATATAAAAATAAATTATCAGCAGAAATGAATTATA
>JAIUCT010000011.1:6811357-6836000 GCA_021307375.1 Tetraneura akinire | reverse complement strand
TAATAATAATAATAATAATAATAATAATAATAATAATAATAATAATATATATATATATATATATTATATAAAACGTCACTGGTTCGGGTTATATTATTATTAAACTCGAGAGAGAGAAAAAAGCGAAAAATTAATAATAATAACGGATGTACCGAGCGTTCTCGTGTGGTAATAATAATATAATATAGATTCCACGATAATGATTGAAGCTGGAAATTCAACTAGACGATGCAGTTTTTTCGTGAGTCGAACGAAATTCTATTGGACATTATAATATGTATTTTCTATTATATTCACGTAAATAAATATAGACATTATAAAATTATATGTTTAAGTATTACATATTATATACAAGGCCGAAGAGAAAAATTAATTCCATAAGAAATACGCGGTTTAATATGCGAATTTCGCATCACTCTGTATAATATTATATAGATATAATAAAACGAACGACGAACAGAACTCAAATAATATATTATATAAGACAGAAAGTGTATTAAAATGTCATATTATATATTATAGGCATCGTTCAGTATATTTATATACATATAATATATGTGAAGATGTAAAAACATATTAATTAAAATAAATTTTATTTTTATTTTATTTCTAAAAGTTTATATCTATATAATTATATAATTTAATTAACCTCTTATTTATATAATATATAACTGTCATGGGCGTCCTTTTGGAGGTTTGAGGAGGGACAACTCCCCCCTGGATTTTTTTTTATTTATGTTTATTAAATGTATAGGTATATATATTACGGTAATCATATAAAATTGATAATATTATAAGAGAAAGTCAAAGTCATGGTATGATTTTTGATTTATTAAAAATAATTTTAATCAAATCACTAACATAATTAATTAATTGGGAATTTTTCCCAATATTGAAAAATGTATTATTTATATGATAATTTCTCCAAAAACACAATGAACTTTAGACTGGTAATTTAGTACAATCTGCCATGGCTAAGATCTACAATGACTAATGAGTCAATGACAGAGCCTGCAGGTCGGGTTATGTATTCTCGCAGCCTTTGCAGACAAAAGATAAAATATATAAATTTATTACATAAAAATACCCAATGTCTACAAAAAATTTGTTTTTATTTCAACAAATACGTATTTCGAAAACAATGTTTTCATCATCAGTGTTAAACAAAGCAGTGTTTGTCTGATGATGAAAACATTGTTTTCGAAATACGTATTTGTTGAAATAAAAACAAATTTTTTGTAGACATTGGGTATTTTTATTTAATAAAATTTCTACAAGTGACTCTCACCAAAATAATATATAAATTTAATTGTTATTACAATTAATACAATTGTTATTGAATATTTTTCAAAAAATAAAAGGAATTTAGAATTAATGTTTGATTATATTCGTAGTATGTAGGTATATACTAACCTATATAGTATATACATTTGTATTTTGTTCTTTATATATTATTATATTATTCTATAATTATACTAGATTATACTTATATCGTAACAAAATAAAAAAAAATACAAACACAAAATTTTGTTAGACCTAGCTATAACTATCAAAAAGTTGTCACTCCTACCTGTCACCTACTACTGTCACCTGATACCTGAAGTTTTGAAGATGGACTACTTTGATATTAGTAGATTACCAAATATTAATACAGGTATTATATAGCTATAGCATACTGAAAACCAAATAATTATTCATTCCCAAAAAAATTGGACATTTAACTTTTGTTACCAGTTTAAAATATAAATAATTATTTTACCTGCTTAGTGCTTATATTTTATTATGTTTATTATGTATATATTTAATATGAAAAGTATTATACGATAGAATTATTTTCACATGAACGTCTGTAGACACGCAGTTATAAATAACAGTAATTATTAATTATTACACTTCCTGCATTGGAAATCAATATACATAGATACATAGATAATATATATATTATATCCTAATATACTGCACATGTTAATTATTTAACATTTACTCAATTATTGGACTTAATTGAAATGTTGAAATATTTATAAAATAAATATTCCAAAAATAATATTACTTATTGGTATTTTTTTAAATTTTAATAGTAAAATACAGCTTTAATAATTAATATATGTATATTAAAATATTAATTTAATTTCTATGTGTATAATAGCATATAATAAAGGTATAAAATCAGGAAATGCGATGCGAATATACCTACCTACTATTGTTTAACATACCGAATACTGTTATTTTTTATAAGAAAAAATTGATTTGAAAATAATATTTAAAAATAAATAAATAATCGATTATAAATATAATCTATAAATAATAAAACAATTAAAAATATTAAAAAAGCGTTTGCTTTATCTGAAGATTATAATATTATAATAATATAATATGGCCTCTTGCTCGTTTTTTGTAGTTTAACGTGACGTCATTATCTATAATATTATACATATATATCAGTATGTACAATATGATACGTATTACAACTATATAAAATATATATATGATTTAATATTTTCAATATCATAATTTCTTATCTGAATATACCTTTATAAGTTATCACATAGGTATTCATTTCAATATGAATACTAATTAATAAATAATAACTAGGTATATAAGTATACATAATATTATAATATAATTTAAATATTATGTTACGTATATTACCATATAAATTATAATTATTATGAATATGTGGATTTTCAATTAGATTATTATTGTAAATTTGTAACTATATTAGGTATGTATAAATATATATACACAAAGGTATGTGATTTAATTATAATTTATATATTATGTAACATAATAATATATTTAAAATATTTTGCTTATTGACATTTATTTAAATGAAATTTCTATAATTTACTTATTTTATTTATGTACTGTATACCAATAATATAAAATTATAAAACTATAAATATAGCAATAATAGTATCTATATTAAGCATAAAAAGAAGAGCTGATAATCTTGCCGCAGGGATACTGCAGGTGTGTATGTAAATCATAGTGTATAATTTTAATTATAATTTGAATGCAATGATAAACCATCATTGCATTCGAAAAAACTATTCTGAGCGAAGTTCAGTCAGATAAGGTAGAAATTAATTAAAATTTTGACATTTTTTTATTAAATATTTAAAACTCGAAATTTTATCACACATTTAGGGACCTTATATGTACACATATAGTACATAAATGAACACCCTATAATATTTTCAAGTCAAGTTCAATATAAATGCTCATAAATTCCCTTGTCACCTATAAATACTTGACAGAACTTCACTCAAAATACTTTTTTCGAATATTGCATTAAACCATTGCGGTTTATCATTACATTCAAGTTATAATTAAAATTAAATACTATGATTTGCACACCTGTATCCTTGTGGCAGGAGTATCAATTCTTTTTTTTTTTTTTTTATACTTTAAACAGTTATAAAAAAATAATCGTAAATGTAATAATTCACAATTAATTGAAACTGAGTTAAGTAAAATGTATTTAAGCTTCAATAAAATTTTGTCAATTTTATTTAAAATTATTGTAAAATATTGAAATAGGTACGAGTATAATAAGAAGAATCCATATAAATACTTTACATATTAATTTTACTGAAATTTCAACTTTAAATTCCATAAAAAAAAAAATTCAGAATTCGGATTTTTCTAATATTTTTATATCATGTTAAATATTATGTAAGTATACTTATTACTTCATTAAAAATTTCAGACCTTAATGACCAAAAATTTCCAATTTTATCAAACATTATATACATAAAAACGAGAATTTAACAAAAAAATCAAAGTCTTATATTTTGTAGAAAAATTAACATAACGGTTCCAATATTTTACTACATACGAGTATATATGTGTACCTATGTGAATATCTAATAAAATTTTCAAGTCTAAGACATAAAAAAAAGATGCACATCATTGTAAAACAAATATATTCTTCGCTTCGCTCAGAATCAGAAATATTGTATTTCACTACCTTATTTCATAATATTATTTATATTCACTACTAATTAATATTATGTTATAATCAATTTCAATATATCTTGAAAAACAATTGATTAAATACGTAATTAAATTATTGATTTATTATACGATATTTTATTATAATATTATAGTAATATAGTATACATTTTTATCTTCTCTTATTTTTACTATTGTTATTATTATATAATATATGTACCTATAGATATAGTCTATAAGTATTTTATTTATATATTACGTAAGAATTACTTATATCATACTATATGCGTAATATGAAATATTATTATTTTGAATTATATAAATATATAATAAGAGTGAAAAAAAAATAGTAAATATTAATAAAATAATAATTCTATATAATATAATATATTATACGAGTGTATTGTATAATATTATTCATAATAATGGTGCGGTTTATATACGCTGAACGGTGATGATGCTGCCGCAGCTGCACGTCGGCAACCGAAAAAGACGATTTTAACCCTATTAATATACATCATATATATACTCGTGTATAATATGTAATGTTATGTTCGACCGAAGACGACATTATTATATAATGAGAATCAGATTGAAATAATTAGCGACTGTCTCGACCTGGCGAGTATATTACACGACCCCGTCAATATACGAGTATAAATATAATAATATGTGTGTATTATGAGGTATAATATATTTTATATTTTGCGCGTGCAACTTCAGATATGACTCGCGTATGTTATTATAGTGATATTCTTAATTATATCGACTCGGAACGAAAAGAAGCTAAATATAATTGACAGCAGCTGCCCGCTCCGTCATCAACGCGCGTGTATCCGACGATCGACGTACCTATACATAAATATTACTTGAATAATAAACGTACCCTTTTTCGCGTGGTGACATAAATATCGTAATAGACTAAAATATATATTATTGTCTATAAATATATATTATAATATAATAATAACAAAGTATACCATATATTATACCGTTCGACTTTGGGCTGCTGGCGCTAATTACGCGTATTGATGAGGGAAAACATTATTTGCTCCCGAACGTTTAACCCCATAATAATAATTAATATCGCGTGTAGCATGTGATGTGCGCATTATTAATAGAATATACACGAAAATAGAAGACATAAACGAGTTCGTTTTCGCGCGTATTTATTTAGGTACATGAATATGACAATATTATGTGTATAATCTGTGTTGCAGTAATCAATCTATAATAATTGGTTTTGCTGCGACTTCCATTATGTTTCTCTATCGTTATTATGTCTTCCTCTTCAAATCTTGATATATGAATCACATCCCTGTTCTTCCATATTCCATTATCTGACTTATGAATTACAATCATGGTCTTCCTCTATGATTTTTTCCATCGATTATTCCCTCTAAGATTAGTAATTAATAGCAACCCATCGTGTCTCAAGATTATGACCTATATCAATTTGTACGTATACTCGTAATAATAATATTTTTGAAAAACCAATCGTCGTTGATTTTTTCCGCGAAAAGTCATATACCGATATCGGACAGAAATGCGAAGAACGCAGCTGCTGTATATGAATAAAATATAATATAACACGCCGATGCGTGTGTGTGCGGGGGAAACGATCGGAACCGGAACGACAAACGCCCGCGATTATATTACTATAGGCGTGTGCCGCGTTTTAAAAAAAATCTACCGACGGAAATGCGGTATATAAAGCCGCGGAAGACACTCGAAGACTCGAATAAATAAAATATATTACATATAATATATATAATGTGTCTATATATATATATACATTATTATTATACGATCGCGGCGGCAGTTTTTTTTTTTTTTTTCTAAACACCGAGCACACAGACAATTATAATTAATTGGCGGCGGTGGCGGACGACAAACACGAAAAAACACGACAAAACGACAAGCACATAATAACGTGTATATATAAATATATATAGGTACCTTATATAATATATTAGACTCGGCGATGCAACGTGATCTACTGTTCGCTGTCTAAATATCCGCTACCGCTTTACATGTATATATAGTACTTTGTTACACGCGCACACACGCACCGCATAAACTAATTTGACGACAACCTCGGTCTGTGTGTGTGTGTATAATAATTATGTTATGAAACAAAAAGTATAATATATATAAGAAAAGAGAGAGAACGCACGCTGTTCAGAATTCTCTACAGTCGAATATAACATAATATAATAATAATAATAATAATAATAATAATAATAATAATAATAATAATAATAATATATATATATATATACACATTGTAATGTATCGAGAGACGGAGAGAGAGCGAGAACGCCGAGGCGGCACCAGAACAAAGGCGACGATCGCGTCTATATAATATATTATATTCTTGGTGAACGAACGCGGTCGGACGATGGCGGCAGCGAGGGAAAGAAACCGTATAGCACGTCGTGTGTAATATAATTATTGTGGTCGTCGTCGCCCGTCCCTTTGACGGCAGTCGCTCATTTTCACATTTACATTATAATTAGCCGGTTTGTTTCTTGTATATATTGCGACCGCAACATAATATACATAACATATTATATTATTATATTATTAATACGCGGTATACGTCCATTATACTATATTATATTATATGCTCGTGGGTATATGGTAAGTTCCCGGCCACTCTCTTTCACCGTTCCACCGGGTCCCCGCATGTTTGCGTGTGTCGTTTATTGCTACCGTGTATTACACGTGTTTTCGCGCGCGGAGCAAGAGCCGCAGGACGATATGCGTAATAATCGCAATGTATAATATTGTAAACTCGTATACCATATAATTCATAAACTATATATACGTTCAAATCCCGTTATTACAATAATATTATACCTACTGCTCCGATATTTGGCGAAGGATGCTGGGAAACGGTGCTCCACTACTTTTTTTTTTTATACCATAACAAAAGAGCACGTCCCTATTAATTATTAAATCCCTATGATATACCATATAAAAAATAATTTCGAAAGAACGCTATTTTATTTTATTTTTTTAAGGTCCGATGTTCCTCTACTAATATTTTTTTCCAATTCATATAGGTACTACGTCAATATAAAATATGAAAATGTATAATTACTTTTAATGTCGCATTTCCATCGTGATAACTGAGGGATAATCTTAAAAACAATGATTTTGTTAGAAAAAAAAAAAGACAACACTGCGGTGTCTACGGTTTAACACAAAAGAACAAACTATATTATATAATATACCTATTTAATATTATACATTTATAGTTTTTCAGCAATCGTCGACCATATTGTCCTCGTTATATAGGTATAATACAGATCTGATAATATATTATATTTATACCATCGTACGTATACCGTATCCCTCAAAATCATATAGGTACACCTAATAATACGAGTGTGTATTCCGTATTATGTATTATGCAAAAAAGTAAATGGCATCTTCAGTGAAATTCTGCCGGTTTAATTATACGATTATTTGTTTAATAACCCTATACCTAAAATAAAATATAACGAGGTTCAATGCAACAATAATTTACAAAAAAAATTTCTTACTATATAAACACTTAGGTATATTCTTAATCTTGTTTATATATAATCTATATGTGTACAACGAAAATTCGCGAACTTCCAACATTGGCGCCGATAATGTATAATACGTACTTATACTTGTGTCGTATCACTTATACATCGTTATCGGTTGATGGCTAGTTAATATCGATTAAAGACACCGCCGTCATTGCTGTTATAGTATACATAGCACTTAAACTACCAATTGTGACTATTATTATTACTATTATTGTACGGCTCTCAATGAATAACACATAATATACAGAGTGATCTAAATATGTTGTAAACCGAAAAACAAGGAAATATAATATATAATATATCCATTATTATTAATAGGTACTTATCCGATATTTCTGTTATACGAAATTTTGATCGTCCTGTTTATTTACGCAGGACTGTTTATTTTTACTCGTTTGTTTAGAAATAAATAAACGGATAAAAAGGTTATTTTCTACCTTAAGTATACGGTATACGATTTATTGTTTATACATTAACGAGAGGGGGTCAGTACAGTATTTATTTTGTTAAAACGGCAGTATATAAGTATAACTACTATATATGTGTATATAAATAATATTATATAAAATGTATGTCGACTATAAATTTATATAAAAATATATTATTATATAAACAGTTGTATTGCTAATAGCCTGTAATGCTACTGTCATCGCCGCCGTTCATGTTTGCTGTTATATGGCGACGGCTACGGGTAATACACAAACAAACAATCGGCAAACACTGCTAATATAATATAATATATATGTACGTATATATTGACGGTCGTTTAGTTTAGGAATTTGTAACCAGCCTCGTTTATATAGGATTAGATTTTTAAGTAAAGATACGTTTATACGAGTTGGTCGTGAAGCGGAAGTCTTTTTCCTTTATAATTTTATATGAAGCATTGAAGCGGCTAAAAATATACGTAAACGTCCGCCTTGTTCCACTACACTATACTCTATATTATATATAGCTTTTATATAGAAAGAAGTATTAATTTTCCCCATAAATCGTACAATTTATTACAATATCGACATGAATAATATTATGAAATCGGTAAAAAACTTAACATCGTTATTCAAATCGTATTACGCATAGTTTATGGTGCTGAAATACCTTTTGTTTTTATTTTTACGTATATAGAAGTATAATATTATGTTTTTTGGACGGTTTAAAAGTTAAAATCAAAGGAGCTATGATATAAGAATTCGATAATTGTAAGTTTATACAATATATAGGTACATATATTGGTGTTGAGATTTTTTACCATACACGATGAAGATTTATAACACGTTACTCGTCGGCCAAATCCGCAACCAAACTTACAATAATCCAAATAAAAAAAAAATGCGTACGACGCGTCGTGCATACATAGGTGATAGGTATACACTATAAATACGTTCGCTGTCTATCTGTCAGACAAAATATTAAATGTTAGCTAAAATCATACGTTATTATTTTGATTAATATGTTATGTATATATACTTGTCTTTAAGTTCAACTTAAACTGACAGTCTACAATTGCTATTATATAATATATAGGTACTTAAAAACTGTGATATTATTTTATTTATTCTCGCAACACCTAACAAATTATTAGTTATTCGATATACATGTTTAGTACCTATTTAATATACTTTTGGATAGAACATACATATATAGATATTATTAATGTGTAAATTTTATAAATAAGTATGATATACGACATTATCTATGATCACATTTCACAATTTGTAAATTAAAAAATAACCTAAATAAATTACTAACTACATTCAATCCTCTATCGAAAATATATCCGATATAAAGTCGTAATATCGGATCACGTTGTTTATTATGCAGTAAATCGTGCCTTCAGAATTTAAAATCATACAGTATTTAAATTTTTAAAATTTTAAAGATTAATAAAAAAAAATATTGCCTATTTTTCGGTAATTTTTCCTTTCGCATAAACATAATTTTGGAAAATTCGAAAAATGACTGAAATATAATAATATGAAGCTAGCTGAAATTATTCTATACCGGTCTACCAGGAAGATTCATTGTAATTGCAGGGCAATATTATTTTTGGTCGAAAAAAGTGTCTGTTAAACATAAGAAAAAAAACACAACATAATATAGGTATCATTGTAAAATCAATACATATTCATCGCATCACTTTGAATCTAAAATAATAATTAAAGCATTTTTATAAGCAAGAGCTTGACAATTAAAGAGGTTCACGGAGCCGTTTATTCAAGCAATTAGCAAAAACAAAATTTAGCAATTTTGTGACGAAAAAATCTAATTAAATTTCTTATAATACATTACACATGTATAAATATTCATATTATGTACCTATACGTTCGCGTACATGTAAAATCCGTGGTCGAGGATTTATATTTATACCAACGAACAGTGTGATGGCGGCGTGTAATACCCGACAGAAAAAAAATTATAATAATAAATAATTAAAATGAAAAAAAAAATATATATATTATACGAGTACGTACAACGGAGAGTCGAGCCAACATCCACGACGACAAATCTGTGACAGCACGAGAGCTATAATTATAAATGATTACACACGCGATTATGATTATATTAGTTATTATATTATGTACGATTACGTTAATTTTTTTCGTGCTGCGTATACCGCATACGCCCACGCGGTCCACATATAATATTATGAAAAGTAAACATAACGTGAAGACGACGGTCCCTTTGAACGAATTAATTTTTTTTCTAAGCCCGCCCGCGTGTGTTTGTTTAAAGAATTTTAAAAGAAAAACACTCGTGTGTATATGAAATATACGTATAATATATTAAGATATAATACTAATATTTTATAATATTTTATAATATATACAATATAAGCATTGACGCAAAGGCAAACGTATATACAAATATATATATATATATATATATATAAACGTACAAATAGATGAAAATGAATTTCCTAATTAAATCTGGTCAAGTTATAACACATCACCATTTTTTTTCCTGCTGCCTTTTTCGCCCATTTTTATATATTTTAACAGAGATGTAAACATAAGCTTGATAGGTATTCAGTCGAAAAGTTTAGATAAAAATTAAATATATTTTAGTGTACAATAGATAAAATAAATAACTAGTTGGGATGACAATTTTTTAATTTAATCGTTGTAACTTGTAAAGTTTAAAACAATTTAACATAAATACTCATTGCGTACTGCATTATAATACAATAACAATATATAAAATACATTAAATACCGTCTTTTGCTATCATAATTATTATTTTTACATTCTGAACGAAGCGAAAATTAGTTTTACAATGATGTGTACCTTTTTTTTTGTAGGTATATAAACATTTTTTTTTTTTTTTAGTAGTTTTTTAACAGTGCTCAAATTTTCATAAACAGCATATGTTTCCTGTTGGAAAGTGGATATGTAGTTTATACTTTATTTAGGCAATTTTTTGAATTTCCCAAAATTGGGCTTATAGATTAAGAAAACTACCAAAAAATGACGAAAATACGGCATTTTCATGAAAACTGAAATTATGACGAAATATATTTCAATATTTCTCGTTAACTCAAGAAATTTTGAAACTTTAAAATTTATTTGGGTGTTTACATAGATACTATATATACGTGATAAAATTTTGGAACCGTTACGTTAAATATTCCACAATATATAGAACATGGAATATATTTCCTAAAGTACTCGTTTTTATTTATATAATGTTAAATAAAATTGGCAATTTTGGATTTTAAAGTTTGACAATTTTACTGATGTATCCTTATAATATATAGATTACGTGTTACTAAAATATTAGATAAATTTCAAGTCTCAATTTTTTTTATAGATGCTTAAAGTTGAGATTTTAGTAAAATTGATATTTATAATATTTATAACAATGAATTTTATACTTATTATTTCTCAATATTTTATAATATTAAATTAAATTTAAAAAAAATTTAAATAAATTTAAAAATGTTATTTTATTTTATATGTTATTTTTTATATTTTTTTTATTATTTATTATTACTTAATTCAATTCCAAATTATTATGAATTTGTGAATAATAATTACAATTTTAATTTTTTTAAAAATCTGTTTAAAACTTTAAAGTATAAAAATAAGAGCTGATACTCTTGTGAAATGGATACAAGTGTAAAGAGAATAGTGTTGAATGTTGATTAAAATTTGAATGCAATGATAAATCATCGTATTAGAAAAAAATATTTTGAGCTAAGTACTATCAAATTTGGATATTTAGGTGACTCATTTAAAAATTGTATAGGCATTTATGTTGAACTTAAAACTTGAAATTTGTATTGTGTATTCATATACGAGTATGTCATAAAAAATGGAACTCTTACGTTGAAATCTAAATGTAAAATTAGTATCTATATGCGTTTTATAATTTTAATAAAAATGTAATCATTTTAATCAATAAATAATTATCTGATTGAACTTCGCTCAGAATCGTTTTGCGTTTTTCACAATCGTTTTAATGATATATAATTACATTCAAATTTTAATCAAAATTCAACACTATCCTCTTTACATCTGTATCCCTTTCATAACAGTATCAGCTATTTTTTTTTGTTTTAAATTTATCATTAATTATTTTTTAAAGTTTCAGATTTAGAATTTGTAGTAATTTTACATTCAAAATAACCAGTTATACGTGCGATTACATATTATAGTAATAGTTATATTATAAAATAATAATAATAATTAATTAATATAATTTTAAACACAGTAAATAATTATATAATATAATCTGCCACAATTTAAATTTAAATATTTGAATAATTGATTAAGTACCTAAAAAAAAATATTATTTTATAGGTGTATATCACATAATATAATATATGCATTATGCACTGCATAGGAAATTCATCATATAATAATATAATGTATTATAATACGAGTATTGTATCTATTAGTATAGTTTCTTGTGTATCTCAATAATCATTTCCGTTTGATTATAAATTTAGTTATAAATATTATTCTCGGCGTTTCCTATTTGAGTTGTAAAATTTGTCATATTATAAATTAAAATTTTTTTTTACTATATTTTCATCACTTTATATATTGATAATAATTAATCACGGTCTACTAAATAACAATATTTTTTTTAAACTATCTAATTTTGACAGATCAATTTTGCAATCCAAAAATTGCATCCCTTGCAAGATTCAGGTAATATCGTTGTCAATATTTCAATAATAATATTAATAATATATTAATTATATAATGATATATTATAATTAATAATTAATTATTTTGATAAAATATTTGAATATGTGATGATTTGTAATATGTATGATTAAATCTATATTTAGATCATAAAGCAATAAAAACATTGATTATAATTAATAACTAATATACGTTTTATATAAAAGTGCAAAAAAGGTATAGACACACCTATGTAACATACTATTTCTCAAAAATAATAATTTTGAAAAAAAATTGCATTACAATAATATTAATTGAAACCCAATGAAAACTGTTAAGTAGAATATATTTTACAAGAAACCCAATATTATATTTTAATATCCATAAGACGGCATATTATTCCATGAGATCATAAACAACATTATATAACATTATACATAAATGTCAGATTATGTCTTTTTCTAAGGCTAAAGTATACGGTTCCGAATTTTATTTACCATAATTGTAAAATATTACATCGGACTATGATGGGCCTACTAAGGATATATATTAGTATTCTTTTTGACTCTAAATTTAAATTTCACTGTCATATTAATAGATTTGTTATCAGATTAAATACAATTTTAGGCATTATTTATCGGAATTGTAACGACTTTATCAGTAAATATGCTTTAAAATCTATCTATGATACTTCTATCTGTGCATATGGATCACTGTATCAGTAATATGATGGTCTCCATACAAATTAGGTTTAAAATAAAAATTAGAAAAAATTCAACAAAAATGTTTACGTTTATATATACTCGTATACAAGTATATATAGGTATATTGTATTCTATTATTCATCATTTTATCGTCGTTTCTCTAACGATTTTACTTCCATTAATATTCTTTTTTTCTCTATTATGTAATATGGGCTTAATCCGTTTACAAATTTAAATAAATAAAAAATAAATGAATAACAAATACAGGTATTATATCACCGTCCACGGAAAACATCACAACGCTGAATATATACATAATAATAATTTAAGGGATAATTTATAAATTTATAATATTATAGCAAAACACGATATACCTATAATATAAATTACGCGAACAAAATATAGGTAAAATAATTATTATAATATACGAGTATATAAATTATTATTTCTACAACAAATTAATTTATTATTATCGCATAAATGATAAATATATATTAAATAAACATTATATTTACAATTAAATTACGATAATAATATTATGTATATGTTTTGTTAAATTGTATGATTTCAATGTAGGTAATTGATATGGAGCCCGGTATAAATAGATAAAACAATATTTATCGTATCGAGCGCATAAAATATTAATTAATTAATATAATATAGGTATATACCGATAATGTAAACAATACATAAAAGGACACCGCTAACTATAAATGTTTTAATAGACTCATTGTCGTTTTTTTTTCTATTATTACACATTTTTTTTTCTTTTTTACAGACTTTTCTGGTACAAACTGCACTGGGTCGATCAAAATGGTAGCCCCTGCAATTTTATGCGTAAAATGTATAATATTATATCCGCTTATCGCTTATTATCATAATACTCGTATACATACATTTATACTTGATGCACCGCGAGTTAACGAGTGCATTTAATTGCAATTATGTTATATAATTATATGCATTCGCGTTCATGGATTTCTATTCGATAAATATATATTTAATTTTTTCATACCGATAAACTCATATTATATTATATTATATACGTAAATATCGCATCATTATATCAGTATAATTTATCACCGATTACAAGTATACATCTTATTTAACACGTCTAATTAATATAATAATATTAATAATAATCATAATAATAATAATAATATTAAAAATCAAATTAATTTATTAACTTGAAATCGATTTATAGTTTAATTAATTCTATAATTCCGGACAAATATAATACTTTCGTCGGATTAAACATTTTATAACATATTTTATTATTTTTACTTTTTAATCAAAAATACAAAGACGAATATTATTCGAGATTTACTCTATAATATATGTTTAAATATTATACATTTTACTCTCCTGACGTTATTTTTTACCTAGTAAAAATAAATAAATACCTACTATATTATACGATTGTATTACTCGTTTGTAAAATATATTATTTTCAAGTCGTTTTATACCAGTATACCACCTACCTAGAAGCCGATTAGACGATGACCGTTGTTCTTGTAGCGGATGATCGTGCAAGTCCATACGCCGTAGCCGCCGCCTTTACCGTCGTCGACGCAAAGGTTTCGCCGTGCAGTCATGTTCGTCGGCCTGGCATTATTCGCCGGCGCGAACGCGCGTCACCCGCGACGACCGCGAAGTGACTGCCAGGGACAGCGGTCAATGTCGGACGATTGGAACATAAAAATGTAGAATATTTTTTTTTTTTTTTTTTTATATATAATCTCACCGAGATGTCGGACGATGGCCGCGTTACGGTATATTACAATAATATATAATTTGCAATAATAAAAATAATAATTATTATGAATATATACGCGACACGGATATGTGCGCTCGCGTGCGTCCGAACGACCGTAACGGCGTAACGCTCGCGGGTCCAAAGCGATGCGTTTATTATATTATCGCAGTGCCGCACCGTCGCCGAGATAAAAACGATACAATTTTTTTTCTCTTGGCTGTCGTCGAGCTCGCGCCGCCGCGAAATTCACGCCGTATGTTATATAATATATTATTATATTTGTATTTAATATTATTTTTATTCGAAATAAAATATAATTTATAATACGTTATTCGTTATAAGAAAAAAAAAATTAATCAATAATAATATTATTATTATTGTAATCGTATAACACCACGCGCGCGGTCGCATCCGACGAGTACACTACACCACGGTATACTGACGCAAAACATAACATGTAATATATATTTTAATATATAAATATATACACACACACGCACACACACATCGGCGGCGACGAGACCGAATGTATCGTAACGTTAATAATAATTGTAACGTATTATATATTATACCTATATATATATACAACGCGTTTGAGCGACGGTCGGATGCGAATTCATGACCGTGTGCACCGGTGACCGGGGCGGGGGATTCTATACCACGGTTCAAGGGGACACGACGCATATATAATATATAATAGGAGGCTGGAACGCTACACGCGTATCGCGAAGTCTCCGCCCATCGTGGCGGCGGACGGCGCTCGGAAACTGCTATACGGCTTCGTGGTTGATACCACGCGCGCGTTACCATCTACCACCACCAACCTCGACGATATATTTTAATATTATATTATTATTATTATTATTACGCCCGGCGGGATCTCTTGACGAGCGGATCACCGCAGCTAATTCCACAACGCCTCTTGCCGTATGCGCATGAACAAACTGATATTGTATCATTATTATCATTTTTAGACCATATCATATTTAAAAAGAAAAACGTTTATTATTGTTGTCCACATTTAACACCAATTATACAATAACTTATACCTATAGCTATAATACCTACGTTTACATAAAGGCGTTAAAACGGTTTAAAGTTAAATCGATTTAAAATTAAAACACATCTATGTATTTTTATTAATTGTTTGATTATTGATAACTCGATAACAATGACAACAAATGTTGTGATTGCCAATATGTGGTGATTGTTTATAATATAATAATACTACAAAGTACAAAGTACAAAGTACAAAGTACAAAGTACAAAGTACAAAGTACTTATTAGGGACCGGTCCAATGTGTGATCTACCAATAAACTGCTATCTACGATAAAGCTTTATAGGTAGAATATGTGATCAATTGATACTTATATTTAAAATATAGTGTTATACCTATATAATTATCGATATGATATAGAATTTGCGATTGTATTGTACTTTTAAAAATAATATCAATTAAACATTAAGTTACCATTTTGCATTCATTCGTGTCTAATCTCCACTATTAGACCACAAACTTAAAGAAGAATATTGACGGTCATGCCGCCCGTTACAAACTCAAATATTTTATGGGTTTTTTATTAGATTTAAAAATACTTTTGCAGTATGAATATAACAAGCAATATTATAATATAAGTACATTACTCTTATAAGTAGCATACATAACAAACACAAGTTAATCACACATTGGACCAGCCGTTTATCGATAGATCACATATTGGATAACCGGTCCCTATTATTATTTATAATATACTAAATATGTACCTACCTTTATGTTTTGTGATATACATAATACATTTATTACACAAAGATTGAAGTAAAATTCTTAAAAAACATTAATACTTATTATTTACTTCTATTAAAAAATTACATGCCATTAATACATGTGTAAAGAACTAAAGACAAAAATACTAAATTTTAAAAAAAAGTACGGCGTATCACTTTTTGGAAGTTTATGCTAAATACTCGTGGTAAGGAAACAAAAAATGTTCATAAGATCCCAAAAAGGCAGCTAGGTTATAATCCAACATAGACTATCGGCTACACAAATCCCATAATACCTTGTGCCGGCTGCACTGATCGGTATGTCATACACATAGATAATAAAGAATGGATAAGCCGTGCCTAATGCCTATACTGCTTAACGTAAGGTGCTGCGGTCCGTTAATAATAGTACGTTTTTTTTTATTTAAATTTAGTCATTATAAAATAACATGTTTACTAAATTAATACTTTACACAGTTTGTTTTAACAAATTACAATGGTTCATGAAAATCATTATTAAAATATTAATTTAAAATTTCATACTTTTCCATAGATATTATTATCTATGTTACATATAGAAAAAGTAATCATGGAAAATAAAAATTTCATGGAATAATAAATAAAGCACCTTACTTCATACGGAACTCACGATAAGAAGATTGGCCCATCCCATAGACTCTATGGCATAGAGTAGTACTACTAACTACTCTATGGCCCATCCATTCTTTATTATCTATGGTCATACAGCGTATTTTATTTTTATAGTGATTACGATTACAGCGTATTCGGCCGTTGTGTTTTTAAACAAAGCCATACCGTTTTCGACAGCCTTCGTCTAACCTAATCTGTGGTCCAACCATCGACTCCTGTGAATTACGGTCTTTTTTGTAAACAATTTTTTGTTATTGCGTTTTACAACGTGTACTTATTTATTGAAATTTAATTTATATAGATTTATATTACTCGTATTTTAATTTGAAAGTATAAATCAAATTCCAAAACACGAAACGAAAAAATTAAATATAAATTATGATATGGAATTGATAACTGATGTGCGCGCCAAGCATATTTTATTCGCTCTGTATACTATGTAATTTAATCGCGGAGAGGGGATAGCTGGCGACTGATAAGGGAACGATTACAATCTTTGTCATTCGCATGCGCGAAACACTCCTAAACTTATGCCGAACAGGGTATATACAATATCTTATATTATCTTATATATTATTATATTATTTTATAGTTCAATGGTTTTCCAATTACAAAAATAAAAAATGGTGGTTCAATAGTTTAACCACAGATATATAAAACAACTAGATAGCTGACTTCCATAGGCGCAACTAGAGCCTTAATATGGGGGGCGTTAAAATTAAGTAACAAAAAAAAACCACCAAATGCTATTTCCCAATTATTTATGAATCACTATAACAATTCTAAAATTAAACATATTTTATTATCCTAATAAGTAGACATTTACATTTTATATTTTTTCTAGGTTTCATGCAGTATTATCAATTTATTATATTCATAGATTACAATATAAGACATTTGAACAAAATAGTTCTAAATAAATTTTAAAACTTAAAATTGACAGTATTTTAATGTAATTATTATAGTTAGACTTAAAGAAAACAAGGGGTGCTAAATTATAACTTAGGGGTGCTAAAGACCCTCTTGCGCCCTCCTAGTTGCGCCACTGCTGACTTCCTATTACCTTTAGAAAAAATTGTGAAGTAAGACGTCATATACGAACAGGGCAATGTTTACATAAATATTTCATGATTACAAAAGTCAAAAAGTGATAGTGAATAATAAAAATTAAAAATTAAATATGTATTATGATCACAGATATATAAACATATATATATATATATATATATTTATTTATTTTTTTATTTTTTTTTTTTATTTTTTTTTCACGGACAAGTGTCCATTTACAAATATAGTGGGATAGATAACATTATAATAATATAGGATATTAGGATAACTTAAAATATATAACATATACATTAATATATTGTTGACTTAATTCTGGATTTTTTAAAGGAAAAGAAAATAAATGAATATTACTGCCTTTCTTTCGTCTATTTACACAACCGTGAACAGAACATGAAACAATCATTTTGATTTTATTATAGATAATTTATTAATTACTTGTTAAAAAAATTACACAAATTGGAATAATATAATAGTTTATAAATAATAATAAATTATAAATTATAATTTAATCACCTATAATCTATAAAACAATGTTGTTTTATATACCTAATACCTATCAATTTTTATTTTTTATATATTTGAATATATACAAATATAAACAATTTTATTGTTGAATTTGTTACCATTATTATCAGTGATCACGTGATTGCCCTGTTGGCATATGACTGCCTACTTCTCTCATAAGCTGGAGTCGGCTATCTAGTTGTTTTATATATCTGTGACTGTGAGTTTAACACATCGTTTTCCCATAGATAATGAATATTGAATACATATATATTTAATTTCAATTTATTTAAATTATATTTCTAAAATTAAATATAATATTATAAAATTGAATCGAGTAAAAAGTTAAAAGTTTAACATAGTTTTAAACTATTTAATTTTTTAAATATATTTATATTATATTAATATAAAATAAATTTTTATGTTTATAAATATTCTGTTACCTCAAATATGCCACACACACATGTATTCACAATCTTAAAATTGAAAAATAACTAATTACTAGGGCTCGGAAGTCGATGACCTTAAAAACATCAAAAAATGACCTAAAAAAAATGCAAATATGACATAAAAATGACAAAAAATGTCCTTGAAATATGACCTAAAAAAATAACAAATATTTGTTTTAAATTTATAAAAATACATATTACAATAAAAACAATTATATTGTATTATTATTATTTATTATTATTATATTATATGTATATTAAATACATTAAAAATTACTCAAAAATCTAAATTATTGCATTGTACAATTAGAGCATTTTTAATGTTATCAAAAGTAAATGATTGACGATTATCGGTTAATAAATAATTATATTTTGAAAAAGTTCTCTCCACGTCCACTGAAATGATTGGGGCAAATCTAAAATGGGCTAAATCATCACCACTCATATCATCCAGAAAACACTCTCTTGAAGCTTCTTCACCATCAAAACTTTGACTTTGTACTCTATACCATTTTTATGTTTGCGCTCTATACCATTTTTATGTTTTATACGGAAAATGTGTTGTTCAATGGTGAATTTTTTTTTCTGAGGCCACCTTTACCTCACATACTTTACAGTAGTAAGGACTGTGCCATCGGAAGAAAAAATATCGTCCCCAAATTCCGACACAAATGCACGCAGACGAGCACTAACAGACGTTTTAATTTTCGGCATTTCGAAAATATAACGAAAAAATTATAAAATGTATCGGTACAATATTAACACGGCGACACGACACGATACGACGACTGTAATCGGCGAGATAAAGTCGGATACTAATCGAATATTAGGAAAAAATAATAAAATGTAGGTATAAATAATATTATTAACTACAACACAACAATGACGAATGTAATCGGCGAGATAAAATCGGATAGGTACTAATCTTACTCGGTGGTAATTTCCAAGTTTTAAGTTATCGGCATAATGGTCGACAAGAAACGATAAGAAGTGAACTAGTGTAAAATCAGTAAAAATAACTCAAAATATGGGAAAATGACCTAAAAATGTCAAAAATGATTTTAAAATAATAAACACCAAAAAATGCAAAAAAATGCAAAATAAAAATTAGTTATTCAGATTCAGAAGTTAATGAAACACATTTGTGGCCAGTAGAGCATCGTCTAAAAAGTTCAAAAAAAAAAAAAAAAAATGCAAAATTCATCAACTTCCGAGCCCTACTAATTACTATTGGAACAAGATTTTTTATCTTTTATTCCAAGTTATAGACATTTATTTTTCTTTTTTTTTATATAGCATATAGAATTATATATATATATATATTTTTTCCTTCCGATATTTTAATCGCTCGACAGTCGACCTATACGTTAATATATAGATTTATCATAATGTATAATAATGTATTAGAATATATCGGCTATAAATATATATAATATAATATATAATGTAATCTATTTTTGGCTGATACTTCGCATCATATAGGCGTATCCAGAGGGACGCAGGGTATGCTACTGCATATTCTATAAACGTTTAAAAAATAAAATAAAATAAAATAATACAAAATATCGTCAAAACCTTATGTGGTTTAATTATAACGACTTTATAATTAATTTATAAAACTTGGCCATTTTACAGGTATATGTTTTTATTTTAATCATTTAAATTTTTCATGTAGTTCATCAATATCTAAGGCCTTAAGATTATATAGCAATATATTTAAAGCAATTTAATAATTAACTAAATTTAAACTTGTTTGTATTCCCTTCTAAAAAGATAATCTTTCATACAAAAAGTCTGCAGGGCTATGGCCACGACTCGCTTATTATACTCGTATTATATTATTCAGCAAAACAATAACAAATTCGGTGTTTATTTTTTCGATAATATATTGAAACATTTTTTTTTTGAAAAAAAAAAAATTGTCAGACGGTCAATATATATTATTATGGTATAGGCTATAATAGTCTGAACAACCTAATATTATACTGTTGTATTCTATGAGTTTGTATTGTAGGGGAGGGTTACAGTATTCTAATAAAATATATTCAAAAAATTAAAATAACGTATCGTTAAAATAATATCAAATTAAAGAGCACAGCTGTTTGTTAATATTATATAATAATATACTCGTACGTATATTATGGTACCTATACAGGCATTCGCGCGCGTGCTCACTCATAAACATAATATTTTATTATGTTACTTATACGAAAATAAACTCTCGAACAATACAACTATAGTAGGTATATTATAATATAATATTATAAAGGCGGTAGCGGTGTTTATAATTTCGGAAATGTAATATATATATATAATATAATATATGTCAACCCGAGACGAATAATAAGTCACAAACGGAGGTCGTGTCGTGTCACGTCGCGTTATATTTAATTATTATAACCGTACGCACACGCATATAAATGTATAATAATAGGGACGATAAATCTCGGGCTATACGATTGATGACTGCCGCGCGTTTGTCCGACAGACGCGGAATTATATCATATAATAGCCACACGTAATAATCACGCGTTTTATATGATATTTGAAAATCCCTCAAACTATATTTATAATATTACAATATTTTATATTGATGTTATAAGTGTACCACCTATTTATTGTCATATTATAATAATATAATTGTATAATATAATATTATATGAGCAACGTCGGAATGTTACATTACTGTAGACCGTTTATCGCTCGAGTAAATTATAAAAATAAATAAATAGGCTAATATACCTATAATATTAGTTTTATTTTATCAAAAAACAAATCAACAATATTTAACGAATCTATAATAACACTACGGTAACAACGATTTATTATAATATTAAATAATATACGTCCTGTATGCAAATCGAGTGAAGTTCATCAGTAGTATTGAGTATTAAATACAATAATTTTTACCCTCATACAATCTCTACGTTTCATGTAAATACCCATAAAATAAAATGAGTAACTTAAATACCCAAATCTGACAGTACTTCGCTAAGAATTGTTTTTTGAATGTAATGACATATCATTGTATTCAAATTTCAATAAAAATTCAACACTATCCTCTTAACACCTGTATTCCATCCACAGCAGTATCAGCTATTTCTTTTATATCCTTATTAACCTTTCCGGTTGACAAGAGGATATATTATTTGGTACTTTATTCAGGTCATTTTTCGAATTTCTCAAAATTGACTCTATGCGATAGAAAGAACGACCACAAAACGAAAAAAACAAATGGAATTTTTCACAAAAACTGAAATTTCGATGAATTCGATTTCAATATTTCACAACAATACAGGAAATTTTGAACTTAGAGACCTCAATAGTTTTTTAGTGTTCATATAGATACTATTTATATTTGATAATTTTTCTACAAAATATAGAACTTTGATTATTCACTTAAATTCTTATATTCATGTAAATATTGTTTGATAAAATTGGCAATTTTAGAATTTATGGTGTGAATATTTTAATGAAGTATAATAACATAATACGTAACACTTCATCAAAATATTAGAGAAATCTCAAGTCTCATTTTTTTTTATATCGGTTTAAATTTGAAATTTTATTGTAATCTAAAATTTAAGAATGAATATAAGCTTTCTTCTTATTGTTACTCAATACATTAAAAATAATGATTAATAAAAATCAAGGAAAGGGATACTGGTGTAGATGGGATACAGGTATAATGTATAAAAAGGATAGTGTTGAATTTTGATTAACATTTCAATGCAATTTAACATCACTGTACATAATGATATTTATTGTTTTATAAATTAAGGAAATTATAAAAATAAATTACAATAGTACCTCTAACACTTACTCGAGTATATATGTTCGGCAAGAGCGACACAGAATGACATTAAAAAAACGACGCACATCATTGTGGAACCAATACATTTTATTATAAATTGTGTTGAGCAAGCAAACAGATAACGAGTACACCATACTAGTACTAGTTCAGCATAACGAGGTATCATTTTTCATTATAAAACATGTATAGGCGTTACGACTACAACACATATCACACAAGTTATAGGTTTGGCCATCGAAAGCGAAAACTTGTAAGAAGGATAGAACTAACTACATGGATAGTGGTAAAAGATTTTAATGGACTGGCAGAGGCGGAAAAAGTACGCGTCGCAATTACTGACATGGTCGAGGACAGTGGTATGTATATAAATGTCAGAAAAATGGTGAACATGCCTAGGAGACAACGGGACTAGGAGTATCACTCCCAACTGAAATGGCAAAGAAAGCTATGGATAATAGAACTCCAAGAGTAGGATTCGTTATTAGTTGAGTACGAGAGTGGACTCCTAGGAAGAGTGGTAGGTACTTTCGATGTCAGAGATACGGACACGAGTCTAAGAACTGCAGCGGCCCTAACTTATCACACAACTGCAAATTATGAGGTGAAGAAGGCCATATCGCAGCAAAGTGCGTCGCGGGAATGGAGATAAAAACGGCCTTCAGGGCTAGCGTCTACGGCGGAGAAAGGGGTCACCTATATGGAGTTAAAAACTCTCATATAGAGGCTACTTTTTTAGGCATCTTCACAATGTAAGGTGTCTGATGATAAAGGAAAAGACGAGCTAATCCAGTGATAGGAATACTATAAGCAAACCTCCATAAAAGCGAACGAAATTCGATACCGCATGGTCCAGGTTGCACAAGCCCAACAACATTAAAAGTCCTACACCTCAATCTGCACACGTCCAAGGTGGCACAGGACCTCATGATTCAAATGGAATACGAGATGAAAGTCTTGCAAAGGCGGGTCCTGGAAAAAATACGACATATTCAAGCTCCAAGTATTTATCACAGATTCCAGTATCCCATCGCAAGGCGCCAGCCGTAATAGCGGAAACTGGAAAGGAAAAGAAGCCTGGAAAGAACAAGTTTTAAAGATTAAATTCTAATTTTTTAGTACAAGTTACGATAGTTAAAATTCTAGTTTAAAAATAAAAACCGGATATGGTTAGCTTGAGATTTAATCATCACGGTAAAAAATTATATTATTGAGTTGTATCTCATCAGCGATGAAATGTCCATAATCAGGTCACATGGCTTGGTGAC
>JAIUCT010000011.1:6799444-6811347 GCA_021307375.1 Tetraneura akinire | reverse complement strand
TCATAAAAAATATATTTATGAATATTTACAATAATTTCAAAAATGATCTATTATATTACCTAATAAAATCGATTGAGATTTTTACAAATAATATATTTTACTATTTATATGCGATTTCTGTTACATTAATTTACTTCTTTTATATAATATTAACTATTTATTGTATAATCAATATTATATACCTATGACAACTATATGTCTATGTGTAAAGTTCTATTAACTAGAAAAGAACATAAATAATATTACAAACGAACTACTAGAAATATTTGTAATTACATTTTACATACATACTTTATGTGTAATACAAAGAATGTATTTCATTGCCATTATTTCTCCTTCATAGTATGGTCTGGCCATGTCTGGTGGGCTAGTGATAGTCTCATATGAAATGTCTTAATCCAAGACCCAACAAAAAATCGACCAAGAGGAAGACCACGACAGTGGTGGTTAGACAGAGTTAAAAAAGATATCTCAGATACCCACGAGACAAAGCGTTTGGAGGATGCAATAGAGCGGAACATATGGAGAAGTTTGGTTCAAGCGTAGAACTTAGTGTACAACTGGCTATATTATATAGTTGATTATGTTAAGTTATTTCACCGTCATCTTCACTTCATACTGTAGTACAACTATTTAGCTAGTAATATTGTTAGATGATGCTAAAAAAAGATCAATGCAATCTAAGTGATAGGGCATAGAACTAAGTTTACTACTGGTTATATCATAGATATAATTATATTAAGCTATTTTTACCCCCAACTTCTCCTAATCCCGTAATGCTTAGGTTAGGTTATATAAGGCTAAATATTTTCGTCATTTTTTGGTCGTTATTTTTATCGCATAAGTGTCAATTATGAAAAAAATTCGTCAAAAAAAAATTCTAAAAATGACCTAAATCAAGTACCAACTACATATTCTTTCCAACTGGAAGCATATGTTATTAGTGAAAATCAGTGCATTATTACGGGTAAAAAAATTGCCATCAGATATAAAAACAAAAAAAAAATAAAATAAAAAAATAAGACACATAGGTATTATTGATAAAACAATACATTCTTCGCTTCGCTCAGAATATAAAAAAGACTCATTTTAGAACCAATAAATTCTATCCCAAAAATGATGTGAAGTTAGACATTTTGCCTATTTTTAATAAATAAAACAGAAATCCATACAATTTTTGATTCGTTTAAAATCTAAGAAATCATATTATAATTATGTCTTACGAGTATAATATAACATAATGTTACTGAATATATTTTGATGATAAATAATAATTTTACTAATTATTAAAAATTAAGTAATAATATTTTTATTCTTTGTTTGTGGGCATTTATTTCCTTTACGACCACTTTAAATGATAATTATTATTATATATTCTAAATTTAAATAGGAGCTAAAAATACGATACAAATTAATACCTAATTTTAAATTTTTACAGTGGTACATTTATAAATTATGGCCTTATTGTATTACATTCAATTACATATTATTATTTGTTTTTACAATTAGGTATCTTTTAGATTCTGAGCGAAGTGAAGAAAGTATTGGTTTCACAATGATATGTGTGATTTTTTTTATTTTTTTTTATTCTGAAGACACTTTTACTACCCGAAATTGTCCTCCGATTTTCACGAAAAGCATATGTTTCCATTTGAAAAGTGAATTTAGTTGGTACTTTATAAAGGTCATTTTTCAAACTTCTTAAAATTAACCATATGCAACAGAAAAAACAGCATTTTTCACGAAAACTGAATTTTTGAAGAATTCGATTTCAATATTTCACGATAATCCGGGCAATTTTTAAATTAGAGACTTGAAAATTCTATTGGATGTTCATATAGGTACTATATATATGTGGGAACATTTTAGAATCGTTACGGTAATTTTTCTACAAAATATAGGATTTTGAATATTTCGTAAAATTCTCGTTTAAATTATATAATTTTTATAAAATTGGCATTTTTGGGTATTAAGATCTGAAAATTTTACTGAAGTATACTTACATATTACTTAACATTATATCAAAATATTAGAAAAATTCCTAGTTTCAATTTTTTTATAGCTGTTTAAATTTGATATTTTTAGTTTAAACGAAAATCTTAGAATACATACGAATTTTATTTTTATTTTTTCTCAATACATTTACAATAAAAATTAATAGAAAACCCAAAAAATTATAAATTTCAGTAAAATCAATTTTTAAAGTACCTATTTATATTAATACTTCTTATTATAATTAAATATTTTACAATAATGTTAAATAAAATTGATAAAATTTATTTGAAAATTTCATTGAATCTTTCAATCATTTTACTTAACTCAGTTTCAATTAATTGTGTATTATTTCATTTACGATTTTTTTTCTATAGCTGTTTAAACTATAAAAAATCAATTTCCATTAATTTTTATTGTAAAAGTATTGAGAAAAAATAAAAATAAAATTCGTATGGATTCTATGATTTTAGTTTAAACTAAAAATATCAAATTTAAACAGCTATAAATAAATTGAGAGTAGGAATTTTTCTAATATTTTGATATGATGTTTAAGTATTATGTAAGTATACTTCAGTAAAATTTTCAGATTCTAATGCCCAAAATTGTCATTTTTATCAAACATTATATAATTAAAACGAGAATTTTACGAAATATTCAAAGTCCTATATTTTTTAGAAATATTAACGTAATGATTCAAAAATATTTCCACATATATATAAGTGGAATGAAATGACACGTTATGATTTGATACGTTGTATTGTCCATAACGTATTTAAAATTAATTAAACCTTGTCACTATAAGTTATTTTTGTAGACTATTAAAAATGTATGTATTATAATCTGTGTCTGAAACAATAGTGGTTCATGGTAGGAAGTAAATGAGTTCCACCTAATATATTGGATAAAAGAAAATTATAAAAACTGAAATTAAATAAAAATAATATTAGGTTTAATATTGTATAACTAATAATAATATAAAATAAAATATGGATAAATTATAATTTAATTATATGGAAAATAATACTATATTGGGCAATTATATAGTATTATATAATATTGTTTGTTACCCAATCAATCATATAAAATTGGGCACACGAGAACTGTGCCCACTACTTAACCCTAAATTTGGCAAGAATAAAAAAATCATATGAAAATTCCATATTATTATCATTTTTACTAATTAAAACCCGTAGATTTCATTTTTGATGTTATTTTTTTTTTTTACTGAATAGTTTTTTAAATACAGCATGTATCTTTAAGGACACACTACCCCATTCATGCTAATTTGATAGTTGTATCTTTAAAGATACAGTGCTTCATTGAACCTAATTTAATATTTGTGTCCTTATAAAGATACAATGCCTCGTTCAACCTAATTCGATATTGGTATCTTTAAATATACACTATTTCATCGATGCCAATTTGGCAATTTGACACTAAATAATTATTGTCATATCCATTTTACAAAATCAATATTGTTTGCTATGTTATAATTAAAAAACAATTAAATTAATTTTATACGACTTTTATTTTTCAATATATATTTTTTTAATTATAAACAAAAATTATTCGTAAGTTATAAACCAATTTAAGTTTGAGTAATCAAGTGAATTATAAATATAAAATAAAATTTTTCCTTGTCTTCCATATTTTTTAAAATAAAATTTAAATAACTTATTATATTAAAAATAAAATAACATTATCATCTTATATAAATGTTTAGATATAACATGTAATACAAAAAAAGTTAACAAATTTAAGTCCAAGTCTCTTAATCTCACTTATATAGTATACATAATAATTGATATATGAAAACAAAATTGAAGTATTATTCAATCTTGTGAAATGAATAAAAACAATTTCTCTCTCTTGTCTCTCTTCAAGGTCCTGAACTGTTGGGGCATTTGATGTATCACTATTACTATCACTATCGCTATCAGAAAAATTTATGGTTTTGATTTTTGGAATAGGTACTAGGTATTCTAAATCGTCTTCACTATCAGAATTTTCCGAATCTAATGGTGGCAGTACAGCCATCATAATTTTTTTCGTTCTATTAGAAACGTTACGATGCATTTTTTAATGAAAACAAAAAAATAAGAAATAACTATTTAATGAATTAGATATGTAGAACAAGAAATATAGAAAACAATTACTTATTTTGGAATAAAAGGCAATGTATCATTTTAGATACATTAAAAATATTTCGGAGTAGGAAGCAATGTATCTTTTTGGATATAGTACCTAACATATATCGGAGTATGAATCACAGTGTCTTTTTGGATACATGATATTTGATACTAAAGTAACTAAATACTAATTTACTAAAGTAAATAAATAATTGGTAAACTTTATTTATGTATGAATAAAATATATAGACGTACCTGAGCAAGTTTCAACAGTTTTATTGAATAATTATAGCTTTAATAGTCTTGATTTGATGTCCAAAACCAAAATTGATAAAACAACTGAAAGCTCATTATCAGATATGTGATAACATATTAATTATGGGGCGAAAAGCTGTAAATTGTTAACAATGATGATAATGAATTTCCAAAGACGATAAGAAGTTATAACGGTCCATAATATATTTTATATTTTAGATGAAATTCTTATTTTTATAAGATACACCGCCAAGTTAAGGGTTAAATATAGTACCTATATGAACATCCAATGAAATTTTCAAGTCACTAACTTAAAAATTTCCCGGGTTATCGTGAAATATTGAATTCGAATTCGTCAAAATTTCAGTTTTTGTGAAAAATGCTGTTTTTTCGGTCGCATAGGATCAATTTTAAGAAGTTCGAAAAATGACCTTTATAAAGTATCAACTACGTTTACTTTCCAACCGGAAACATATGCTTTTCGTGAAAATCGGAGCAATATTTCGAGAATTAAAAGTGTCTTTAGAATAAAAAAAAAATCACACATCAAATTTAAAGAATTTTGGATTCATGAAAAATAATTTTGTATCAAATGCAATGTTTATATTGTATAAAAAAAAAAAAGCAATGCTCAGTGATCAGAAATGTAAAATACATAAATAGACATGTCGATGTCTTATAGAATTATAAGCGTCATACAGTGGTGATGTACGAGTATTTTGGTTAAATATTACAATACGATAATGTGGTATAGTATAATTTTTATCGTTGTCCAATTAAACATTATTAGTTATTACCTCATCAACATAACTTATCTAAAAAATATATTTGTTTATTGCATAATGTATTATTTTTATTTATCTACTAAGGGTTGTAAATAAATAATCAAATAGTATATAATTTTATTTTATTAATATTCTAATGAATGATTACTATGTTGATTATGGAAACCGCAATCGGAAAAGTATTTTAATCTTTTACGTAAGTTCTAATAAACTTATGAATAAAACTCTGAATTACAGAAATATAATGCACTAGTTAAAATTTTTAATATTTTTAGGGGCACGGTTTATGTTACTAAATATGCATATTCGTTATAAAAGCAGTGTAACAATTGCAAGGCGTAACTGGTTTTTTTGTTTTGTAACATAATATTATAAGAATTATGTAAAACTGGTAATATGTGAAATTTATTTACCGCTTATTTCCCACACACGGGTATGATAAGGTGGATAGATAACTTTTTTTCAAATATAAATCATACGATATGGATAATATTTCAAATTAAAATATTAAAGTAAATATTAAAAATGAAACCCCGGAAAATATTTATTTAAATATGTATCATACATCAATAACATTTATCAGTAATTATCATAGCTGTTGATTATAATCTGTGACAGCACCATAGATAATCTATTTTTAAAAAATTATTATCTCAGTAATTAATTATATTCAATCCAATTGAAGTATTAACAAAATATCTAATCGGCATTCGCTATTTGTTTTATATTTATTTTTACATTATTAATTGTCTTAGTATAAGGTATAAGTGTATTTATAAATTATAAAAACTTATTATGTCGAAAATTACAAACTTTTTTGCTTGAATTTAGATAAAAAAAAAAAAAAAAATAGATGAATTGGCAAAAAACAGAAAAAATTAAATATATTACTTTGAAGTATTAATATAATATATATAACTATATTTCTTGTATTTAATTAAAAAAAATAATTGTAATTAATTTGTATTTATATTATATTAAATTAATATATTTATATGTCTACACAAAATCAAACAAAAGTTTAATTTTACGATCCCTCCCTCCATAAAATCGTGTGTACGTCCCTGTTTACCGGTATGTGTATAACACAAGTATTTTTCGGTATACCGTTATATTAATATTTTTGAATATATAGGTATTGTATTTTTACATCCAATACACGTATAGTCGTAAATATATTGTACTAATTGTTAAAAATGTATTAATTAAACTTAATTCGTGATGAAATGAAATAATATAAGTATCACTAGTCGACAAAAATGATTAGCTATTGGGAGACATGCAGGCGCTGTGATAATAAATGATAATTATTATTTAGTAATATTACTTATTAAGATTTCAATAAAAATTTAAAAAATAATAAATTTTATTTGTTTTTGAACGAAGCGAAATGAATATACGATATAATATGATACATTATATAATTATAATATAACATGTTCATATTCATATTCATAAATAGCACATGTTTCCGGTTTCAAAGTGGATGTAGTTGGTACTTTATTTAGGAAATTTTTCGAATTTCTCATTACATTTACAATAAAAATTAAGAAATAAACTAAAAAAATTGGAAAATTTTTAAAAATTTTAAAAATTTTATTGATACATACTTACCTACATATTGGTTAACTTATTTCCTGAATATCAGAAAAGTTTGTTTAACACTGATGATGAAAACATAGTTTTTGAAATACGTATTTGTTATAATAAATACAAATTTTTTGTAGATATTGGGTATTTTTATTTAATTACATTTATTATTATTATTTTTTTTTTTTTTTTTTTGATTTGGGAATGTAAATGACTCATTTAGGGGATTAATGATAAATTATTCTTATTGACTTATAATGTGATAAATGTAAAAATTTTAATCAGTATAATATATTATATTATCTAATGAACTTCACTCAAAAGTGTTTTTTTTTATAAAAATATAATGATTTATCATTGCATTCAAATATAAATCAAAATTCAACACTATCCTCTTTATCCTAACCGGTATATTTTCCACATCAGTTACCCTTATCTTCCTCTTTTATTCTTATATAAGTACTTCTTTTATTTTCTTAAAGAAATGTTTAATTCTGTTATGAAATCATCGATATTATACAATATAAGTTTTATTGGCGATTTCAAAAGACTTTTTATTGAAAGTTCTCAGATTTCAGTTATTAAACTGTAACCATATTGTTAATATAAGATTAATTAAGAATGATGATGCAACTTTTTATATACAAGTAAATTTTTTATCATGATCTAACGTGTAACTTGGTAAAAAAAGTATTTTCTTAAAAAATTTTTTTAACTTATTATTATACATTTTGTTCTATACCTTAACAAAGTTATAACATATCTATTGTTATCTCTTATATAATAAACAAATAACAACTTTCGATTTTTAAATGATAAAATATGTTTTAAATAGTACATTCTTGAAATAGGTAAATTTTATTGAAATTTTAGACACACTAGATAATTCCGAAATTTCGACCTACTCTTCGCGCGTAATTAACATTTTAGATTCTGAGCGAAGCGAAGAATGTATTGGTTTTACAATGATGTGTGATTTTTTTTTGTTTTTTTTTTTTTTTTTTTTTTTTTTTTTTATTCTGAAGACATTTTTACTACCCGAAATAATGCTCCGATTATCACGAACAGGGTATGTTTCCGGTAGCAAAGTGGATCTAGTTGGTACTTTATTTAGGTCATTTTTCGAATTTCTCAAAATTGACCCTAAGCGGTAGAAAAAACTTCGAAAAAATGACGAAAAAGCGGCATTTTTCACGAAAAATGAAATTTTGACAAATTCAATTTCTATATTTCACGATATCTCGGACAATTTTTAAGATAGAGAATTGAAATTTTTTTTGGGTGTTCACATCGCTACTATATATATATATGGTAAAATTTTGGATCCGTTTTTTTTAATTTTTTTTACAAAATATAGGACATTGAATATTTCGTAAAATTCTCGTTTTTACATATATAATGTTTGATAAAATTGGCAATTTTTGGTATTTTGGGCTGAAAATTTTACTGAAGTATACCTACATATTACTTAACATCATACTAAAATATTAAAAAAATCCCAAGTCACAATTTTTTTTTATAGCTGTTTTAAGTTGATATTTTTAGTAAAACGAAAATTTTAGAATCCATACATATAAATAAATATACTGAAAACACTTTTACTACCCGAAATAATGCTTAGATTTTCCCGAATAGTGAGTTTCAGATGTAAAAGTGAATGTAGATGGTACTTTATTTAGATCATTTTAAGAATTAAATAGGTATGGGGAAAAAAATAATGTTCATTCGTTTTCGAATCGAAGAGATGAATTTAAAAAAAAAAAAAAAGATGAGCTTATACTCCTACCGCAGAGGATACAGGTGTGCGAACTATAGCGTTTAATTTTAATTAGAATTTGAATGCAATGATAAACCATTCCATTCGAAAAAACGATTCTGTGCGAAGTTCAGTCAGATTATAATTTTCGTTTGAACTAAAAATATCAACTTAAAACAGCTATAAAAAAAAATCAAAAATAGAGATTTTTCTAATATTTTAGTATGATGTTATGTGATATGTAAGCATACTTCAGTAAAAATTTCAGACCTTAATACTTAAAATTGACAATTTTATCACACATTATATACGTAAAAACGTGAATTTTACGAAATATTCTAAATCCTATATTTCGGAGAAAAATTAATGTAACGGTTCCAAAATTTTACCACATATATATAGTAGCTATGTGAACACCCAAAAAAATTTTCAAGACTCTATCTTTAAAATTGCCCGAGTTATCGTGAAATATAGAAATTGAATTTGTCAAAATTTCATTTTTCGTGAAAAATGCCGCTTTTTCGTCATTTTTTCGAAGTTTTTTCTACCGCATAGGGTCAATTTTGAGAAATTCGAAAAATGACCTAAATAAAGTACCAACTAAATCCACTTTGCTACCGGAAACATACCCTATTCGTGAAAATCGGAGCATTATTTCGGGTAGTAAAAATGTCTTCAGAATAAAAAAAAAAAAAAAAAAAAAATCACACATCATTGTAAGACCAATACAATCTTTGCTTCGCTCAGAATCTAAAAACTAACCTTATGTTTAATGTTTTAATAATTGGATGTTTCTGTTGCTGCTGGTATTTATTTTACATTTATAGCCTATGCATTATCTACTTCATTTTAACATGACAAAAAGATTTACTTTGTTAAACTTAAGATTTATAATAGAATAAATGCCTTCATAATAATATAAATTTGTTTTTCATTTAAAATATCTCATTTGAAAAACCTGAAAACTCAATAAATAATCAATACAACAATTAAATTTTGTATACATTTGCCTATTTAAAACAATATAATTAATATTAAAAATGTGCATATATTATATAATATAATATAATATATTTTAGTAAACTTTAGTAGGTAATTGACTTATTAATAAAGAAAATCAAATATACGTCAGATTAAATACCTCCCTATTTATTTTAATAAACTTTGAAAAAAAAAAAAGATTGTACATAATTATTAATTATGTGAAAATTTACCTTAAACTATTACATTATTAGATACCTATTATTTTATATTTACATCGATATTAATTTTTGTCTTTATATTTCAGTTAGAAAACCAATAAAGTTTTATAACATTTGACAAACCGGTTATTTTATGATGAGTTATTCATTTAAACATTAAAACTAACGTAAATCCAAAACGTTATAAATGCCTAATAAAGAAATTAAAAAAAAAATTGTTTCGATTAAATTTATAAGGCGAAAAACAAAAAAATTAAAAAAAAATTATAACCGAATAAATCATATATAAGTAGAAAAACGAAAAAAGAGAAAAACAATTTTTTTCTTTCAAATTACTTGTTAACACGTTGTAATATTCGAATAAATCGTTTCTAAGTTGTAAACGAAAAAAAAAGAGCTGATACTCCTACCACATAGGATACAGGTGTGCGATTAATTAATAATTAATAGCGTTTAATTTTAATTAGAATTTGAAAGCAATGATAAATCATTCGATATGTAAATATACTTCAGTAAAATTATCAGACCTAAATACCAAAAATTGCCAATTTTATCAAACATTATATACGTAAAAACGAGAATTTTACGAAATATTCAAAGTCCAATATATTGTAAAAAAATTAACATAACGGTTCTAAAATTTTACCACATATATATAATAACTATGTGAACACCCAAAAAAATTATCAATATCTAACTTAAAAAAAAAGATTAGCTGATACTCCTGCCGCACAGGATACAGGTGTGCGAACCATAGCGTTTAATTTTAATTATAATTTGAATGCAATGATAAACCATTGCGTTCGAAAAAACGATTCTGAGCGAAGTTGTCAGATTATAATTTTCGTTTGAACTAAAAATATCAACTTAAAACAGCTATAAAAAAAAATTGAGATTAGGGATTTTTCTAATATTTTAGTATGATGTTAATTAATATGTAAGTATACTTCAGTAAAATTTTCAGACCTTAATACCAAAAATTGACAATTTTATCAAACATTATATACGTAAAAACGAGAATTTTACGAAATATTCAATGTCCAATATTTTGTAGAAAAATTAACATAACGGTTCCAAAATTTTACCACGTATATATAATAGCTATGTGAACACCCAAAAAAATTTTCAGGTCTCTATCTTAAAAATTGACTGAGTTATCGTGAAATATAGAAATTGAATTCGTCAAAATTTCATTTTTCGTGAAAAATGTCGTTTTTTCGTCGTTTTTTCTACCGCTTATGGTCAATTTTGAGAAATTTGAAAAATGACCTAAATAAAGTACTAACTTCAACCACTTTGCCCTATTCGTGCAAATCGGAGCATTATTTCGGGACGTAATTTTGTTTTCATACATAAAAAAAAAAAAAAAAATCACACATCATTGTAAAAAAAATACATTCTTCGCTTCGCTCAGAATCTAAAATTAAAAAAAAAATAATAATATATAATTTACTTTTCTTTATGCCAAGTACAAACACAACATTTTGCCATTTGTCAAAAATTATATTATATTATATAATGTTATATACCTTATGTTGAGTTATGAACCTAATGAATGGAAATTTTATAATATTTCCGTTTATCGTAATATTTTTGACATTAATTCATACGTTAATTTTTTGCCATTAAAATTATAAACCTGTAATGCTTTTATTTGACATCATAATCTGATTACATAATTATTTATTCAACTGTTAGAAGCTCAATGTGCATTACTTCATATTTGTGAACTAGATAGCTGGTTGCTTGCTCAACACAATCAACAATTGTGTTTACCGACGACGACTTACAAACAAATCGTATCATATAACGCATTAACGCACATCTTAGATTATACTCGTATATGCACCAATTCGAAACGTGCAAAGTAAATTTATTAGTAGAGTATGATTTGAATGAGTGCGAGGACGATAAATTATTATCAAAATACTTACTGTAATAAAACTTTGAGAACTATAGCTGTCTTTTTTAATTGATATTTTGTAAACATGTGCCTTCCATAAAATATTCAATATAAAATATCAATTATCGAAAATACGGTTTTTAATGAACTATAGAAATAATTTACAAATCTCATGAATCTAAGATGAGAGCCGCAAGTTTATCATCCCTGTTATATAATTATATAGGTTCATGTTCCTGAATGTTAGGACGATACGTTGAACATGAAATCAAATTAATTTTCATTGTC
>JAIUCT010000011.1:6767303-6784444 GCA_021307375.1 Tetraneura akinire | reverse complement strand
GATAGGTTGTTCATCATGAAGTAAGAAGATCAACATAATCATATAAGTATCTAAGTTCAAGTCCTATTGCTTATATTAGGTTGATCTTTCTCTTATGGGGTCACTTTTCTGTTGTTATTTAATTTGTTCGGGTACATGAACCTATATAATTATATAACAGAGTTGGCAAACTTGCGGCTCTCATTTAGGTTCATGCGACTTGCAACTTATTTCTATATGATTCATAAAAAAAACGTAGTTTCGAAAATTGATATTATATATTGAATATTATATAGAAGGTATATGTTTACAAAATATCAGTTAAAAAGACAGCTATAGCTCTCAACGTTCTATTACAGTAAGTATTTTTATAATAATTTATCGTCCTAGCACTCATTTAAATCATACTCCACTAAAAAATTTACTTTGCACGTTTTTAATTGGTGCATATGTAATAAGGTATGCGTAATATGATATGATTTGTTTGTTTGTCGTCGTCGGTGAACACAATTGTAGATTGTGTTGAGCAAGCAACCAGCTAACTAATTCACAAATATGAAATATTCCACATTGAGCTTCTAACAGTTGAAAAAAATTATTTACGTTTCGATATGTAGTAAACCCCGTGTTTTAATGTTACTATATTTCTAGTAGGTTATAGCCAAGTTGACAGTTTTAAAAATTGACTAGTAATATAAAAGTGGTGTAGATGAACTCGAATTTTTTTTTATAAAAAACTTAAATAATAACGATACCAAAAAAAAATTGTTTTTCTTTTTCTCATAATATACAAGATGATACTTAAACTTCAATGATAACCAATGAATGAAACTAAAACTTCTCTCTTCCATTTATAAATCCGGCTTGATCTAATATACAGGTATATACAGGTTATTGGATAGTAACTTATTTAAAATTCATTCTTTATTCTTAAATACCAAACCACTTTGAGTCTTTTACGGTCCTGTGAATAACGTTGTAGGCCAGTTATCGAGTAATAAATTTAAGAATATTTGTATAATTCTCATGCAGAAATTGATGTGTCTTCATATTTCTTTCATATTTAAAAAAAATTAACATTTTATTTTTTATAATAAATAAAAACATATATTATTATATTATAACTTTCTAAAATTATTTTACTTTATTTATAAAATATTTACACCTAAAAATATTGTTTTTCAAGACGCGAATGAAACATTGGAATTACATTCATCAATTCAAAATTAAAACGGGTTTCATATGTAAAAAACTAAACAAACGTATACAAATGTAGACGGTTATTTTCCTTGGGTAATTTTTCAAATTACTCAAAATTGATCCTATCGTTAGGAAAAACGACTAAAAATGATGAAATAACGGCATTTTTCACGAAGATGGAAATTTCGACGAATTCGATTACAAGATAACTTAATCAATTTTGAACTCGGAAACTTGAAAATATTGTTGAGAGTTCACATAGGTCCTGGTGCTAAAATTTTGGAACTGTTCCATTAATTTTTCTACAAAATATAGAATGTTGATTATTGTATGAAAAAAAATAAATGATAATTAATCTCAAAAGTAAATTTTCTATAAAATATTTAAACTTTCAATATTATATAAATCATACTACCATCTCTACTTCTATAGTAAAAGGGTGCAAAATATTGCGACAGAATTGATTTTTAATTTTAATAATACACTCTTGTACGGATAAGTATTCTATACAAAAAATAATAAGAGTATAATATGCTAAAAACCTAATGAAAAATTGACCATTTATTTTCATACATTATAGCAAACATTACAATGTATATACGATGCATAATAATGGACATGCGAGATATACGATATAGGATTATTAAAAAAAAAAAAAAAAAAAATTTAATAATAATAAAATTAATTAAATTATCGTCATGTCTCATCATTATTAAGATTAATCATAATTAAAACATAATATCTATTAATAAAAATCGGTAAAAAAAAAAAATATAATAATAATTATAATCATAATCATAATCACACCATAATGTTAACGTCAACGTACAATAATTGATTACAATATGATATTACAATAATTAAACTGGCGCGTGGACGGGTAATTCTCGAAAAAAATTTTAATAGTACTGAGAGCGTTAAGTTAAAGTGTCTACGACATCCTGACTCTCTCGTGTAATATATAATAATAAAATAATAATATATAGTAAATGGCAAGCACACCGCCGATATAAATTTAGTTTTTTTTAAAAAAAAAAATAATTATGTTAAATATAGTAATAATAATAATAAAAAAATCATAGGTATGTAAATTTTAAAAAACCTAATGTATGAGTATTTTACATAAATTTTAAGTATAATTAGTTTGAATAAAAACGTGAATAGTTGTCATCGCGTTTATACAACTAAAAAATATCAAAAATTAAAAAAAAAAAAAAATCAAAATACCAATTTTTTGTTGTCCCACGATCTTAGACCAAAACAGTCAGCGACGGCGGTGCCGGTTCATCGTCACCGTCGTCCGAATGGTTATTGTTGTTATTAATAATTGGTGTCATGTGCGTTAACGACGCTGTAGCGTAATGTTGTTGCTGATTGTTGTGGTACTGCAATTGCTGATTATCGCGAATATCACTGTGAAGTTGCATTTCGCGATTGTACTGTTGTGCGACGGTTTGCTGTTGTAAGTGAAGCACGGGTTGTTGCTGTTGTAATAACATTAATTGTTGTTGTTGCTGCTGCTGCTGCTGCTGGCGTCGGTGCTTTTGATCGTTGTCTACGTTCAGAGTTTTCTTGCACAACATTAACGGCTGCGGGTTTGCTGCAATCTGAACGGTACGTTGTTGCGGCTGTGCTTGTTGTTGTTGCGGCTGCGGTTGCGGTTGTGTATGCAGTTGCGGTTGTTGTTGACGGGGGACGGCAACGGCTACAGCTATGGATCTAACCGCGGCTACGGGCGCCGTTGTCGATGACGGTTGTGCAACGTTTGTTTTTTCTCCACTCTTGTCATTATTGGTGTCCGCACGTCCCGAATCGAATTTGCACTGATCATCTTGTGCGGAGTCGTCGTCGTCCACCGCAACGGAATTGCACAACGGGTGAACGATGCTCACGCGAGAACAACTCAACGATGATCCTGCGGACAAGTTGTTACGCCCTCCGCCGTAATCGGTGGAATTCCTACAGTTGCCCCCGATAACTAAACGTTTAAGGTTCTCTTCGTTTTGCCGGTGCACTAGGGACAACATTAATCCGTCACCGCCACTACCAACGACACCACTCGAAGCGGAAATCATAGCAGCCGCGGACGATTCTGTTACTGTCATTGCATGTTCACCATTAACTTTTCTTCTAGTGCTCCCTCGGAAACGTACTAATAAAAATGCGGCAGTAGCCAAAACAGTCGCCAGGGCACCACAAGCTACGCCACCCGTCCAATAATAATAATACTGTCGATAATCTGTAAAAAAAAAAAAAAAAAAAAAAATTAGAAAATATATTTATTTCATAAATAAATAAATAAATAAATGTATTTTTGAAAAATATTCTCAAAAAAATATGTTGTGATTATATTATTTTTTTAATTTTATTTATTATTTTAAAATAAAACACTTAAGTACCGTTATTTGGAAATCCTGAAGAATTTGCCGGAGCTGGTGATGAAGGTGAATCCGCCAATGTCGCGTCACCGCTATTGATTACTACATTAACTACGGCAGCCGTCAAAAACACAAGTGCCGCCGTGTCATCATAGACATCATTACCGCCATTATTCGAAGTCGGCCGAAGACGATGTCCCGGCGCAGTTTGTACTTTCTTCGTTGACGCAACCGTCGGTCCAATAACGCCACCTCCTCCTAATCGATTATACAACGTTTGCACAGCACTTCCAACAACGATTGAAACGTTGTCATCGTCATCCTCTTCGTTTGTCGCCATAGCCTAAAAATGCAAATTTTAATTTATTTAAACACATAACCTGTAAAATGATCACACGTATACTACAGAATTAATATATTATCTTTTGTTTTTCAACTTAATTTTTTCAAAAAGTATAATATTTAATTATTTTTATTTCATTTTTCATAATTCTTAAATTTTATAATTAACGTTTTTAATATTTAATATTTTTAATATAGGTACGATGAAAACTGTTCATCTCATAAAAACTTGTCATTTTGTTTTTATGCGTCTAAATATGGAAATGTTTATAATATGTACCATTAAATCAAAAACGTATTTTTTAATCGAATACTATTATACTAATGTTGAAGATTATTTTTAGTATCTTATGTAAATTATTTTATGATTTATGGTATTTACTTATATAATGTATATACTCATCCCAGTGACGGTTAAATTTGATTTACAAGGGGGTGTAATTATTGTCACCCTCTCATAATACTATAAAAAAACAATTTCAAATGATATACTTATACTTTTATAAAATAATTTTCAATGTTAAAAATTGTGTAATAATATGCCAAATGCCAATACATAAATATAAAAAAAAATATGTATAATTTTAAAATAAAAAAATTGAACACTTGTTAATTATAAAATTTTATTTTTATAATGTTTTATTAAAAACCCAAATTATCTCGTTAAATCGTTAGAAATCAAAACAAATCGGAGAATTTGGAGCGACCAACGGTTTGGTTGTTGAGTATTTTATATACTAGTATTTCTCAACCTGGGGGCCGTGGCTATATGACTGAGGGTCCCGTGAAATATTTATTTAATTTAAAATCAGTCTTTAGAAGCAAACTTGCGTGTTTCAGTTTCAAATATCACACCTGACGTAAATATGTTATGCGAAAATATGTAAGCCATTAATAATAATTATCAGTTTATCACATTTTATTATTATTTTTATCATCATCATTATTATTATTATTATTATTATTATTAACCTAGCCTTTGTCTGAAAACAAATCAACATTATTATTGAATATTTTTGTATTGCTCTATAGTTATTAATTTATTACCAATTATTTTTTGTTCATATATGTTTTAAGTTGTATATTTATACAATTATAAGATTTTTCAAAAATATATTAAATAGCCTTTATTTTCTTTATATTTTAATAATTGATTTGTGTTAAATAGTGCATGTAACTTTAGTATATAATTAAGAAAAAAAAATTAATGACTTTGATTGAGGGGCCTTGACAGTATACATTAAATTAAATGTTATCAAAAAAGGTTGAGAATCACTGATGTATAAAATTTACTATCTATATGTAGATATTTAGGTATATGTTTTAACGTCTGTTACAAATATAATATCAAAACTATTTAAAATAATATTATTTCGATACAATTTTACATCGTTGTAAAAAATGTATAAAATATATTATCGAAATTTTGATTTATCGTTTAACTTACCACCGACACCATGATAGTGATGTGTCGTCTAAGACGGCGATGGCTGCTGCTTTTGTTATTGGTTTTTATGTTTCTACCGTGGTTGATGTCATCGTTATCGTTAGCGGACGCGATTTTTTCGCACATGATGTACACTCGATTCTGTTCACGGTGTTGTCCATCGTTCGTCACTTCATCATCACGTATCCACGTTCGGGCCAACAATCGCCTGAGACTGTGGCACACTGCCGAAACTCGAGTGCCACGACGTAATCTGGTCGAGTCTAACGTGACGCGTAATCGACCACATCCACGACGATGATTGTCGACGTTGGGTCCACATTTTCGGACAACCGATGGCCAAACAGAAGTGATAAGTTGTGAGCCATCTTCCTGCACCGCGGTCACACACTGGCCGGGACGACGATTCCTCGACCAGGGGCCCACAGCTAAATAGGCGCTATCCGAGCCTACTTCTTCGGTGGCGTCTGTATCATCCTCGTCGTCATAACCGTACCGCAATCGTACGTCATCTTTATCGCGGTCTAGACCGACACTGCTTCCACTACTGCCAACACATGGCGATCGTAGACATTTTCGCCACAAAGTCAGCGAGTCCACTGTCGCAGCACTGAATCCTGTATGCTTTTCCAAATCCTCGTCCATCAGCTCCTCTTCTTCCATATCATCGACAATGGGCATACACATCTATGAGTAAAACACACGTATTATATATTTGATTTAAAATTATATTGCTAAACGTAATCCTCTGCAGCTGACCCATGCCAAATAAATAAATTAATATTATAGGAAAACGTGTAAACAGTACATTATTTATTTTTATTTTATAACACGTATCATTTTGTTTTTTCACTTTAAGTTTAAATTTATTTACATCGTCATAAGTATAATAATGAAATCAGGAACAATGAAATTCCGTAACAAGTATTACCTGGTTTGTACCGGTACAGCTAGGTGTTACACCGGTCAGACAATCATAAGCTGGAGGGCCGCACCACAATTTTGTGCACGACAGCGCAGCGCCGTTCGCTTTATTGTCATCGGCGACGTTCTCCGTTGATCTGGCGCACTTGCACTCGTTGCAACCGTCTGAGGCCGGCCAATGTTTGAGACGATAGCGACTAGTGCACATTGTAACACCGCCATCAGTCGCGGCCTGTTGCTCTACAATTATTGTCACTGTAACAAGAACCAAATAAAAACGTATTTTTAAAAACATTATTACTGCAATAATATTATTATTTATTAATATACAGTTTTCGAAAAATCGTGATCTTTCGGGAGGTTTTATTACACAAATGCTTTAAAAAATAACTAATATAAATAACAAATCGTGTTGTCCACCGTCCTTCGTCATCGGAAATATAAGTATAAATATTCATGTAAATTAATGTTAAACATTTAATAAATTAGCTCAGCCTGTACCAACGCATTATTAAATCAATATTTTTAACAAACTTCCGAAAATTATGAGATTTTTTATTAATCGATTATCAATTCGTACAATATACTCGTAATATACCTACCATATAAAAAAGAGGAAACCATTCCCTATCATAACCATGTGCAAATGGGCAATACGCTATATATTTTTTTAAATTTATTAAAATTTTCTAACACTTGAATTACAAAATGCAACTTTTACTTTAAACGTATAACATACTACACATTTCACATGAATCAAGAAGTAAAAGTCAAATTACTATATCGTTGTTCTTATATACAATTTATTATACAAAGAATATAGAAATAACTAAATTTATGAAATGAAAATAGAGTGTATATTGTATAGTTACTATTAATTATGAAAATTTCCATTCCAAATAAATTTCGATTTCAATTTTACTTGTATTTATTGATTTATTTATTTATCTACGTACAAATATATTATATAATCATAAAAATAAACGTAGGGCTTATGTAGTGAAAAAAAATTATTCGTTTACCCATTAATAGTTTGCAAATAAACAATAATGTATTATTTTGTAATTAAAACTCATAAAAATTTTTAAATTTTAAATTTTAATATTTGGTTTACCCACTCGTATGATGATTTTAATTAATACGTTATAATTCAAAAAATAGAAATGTTATTATGGTTACAAATGTTACAATATTATTATATTAGAATCTAAAATTAATTAATTAAAATTTTCATGGATTATTGGAATTGTTGCTGTTTGCGGAATTATCCATATTTTAGTTTTGGCTCGGACACCTTTCTGAACCAAAACCTAAAAAATTCCGCAAACAACAACAATAGAATTTAAAATGTTAAATTTCGCGTGGGCGTGTTAAACTAGAATTGTTCCACTTTTTTTCACGAATTAATAAATATTTTATTTGAGTAATAATTAATAATTACTATAAAATATTAAATAAATTTTGTGTATTTAATTATATTTGTTCACACTTAACGCAATCATAATAACAGAAAAAGGTAATTATTACCAAAAACTACATTTTTTTTTTTTTTATATGTAATTTAAATAACTTCGATTTTTTCAAAAGCCCCCCTAAGAAAATTATCTAAAAGAAACGCCGGTCACAGTTACCCACCAAAAAATAAATAAAAATAATAAAAACGCAATTGATAGTGTATTATGCTACTAAAACGTCTATTAGTTCCAATATATACGAATTTAACAGTATAAATATTATCACCAGTAACAAAATAAAAGATATAGAAGCAACAATAATCCAAAAATTATCGCGTTGAATCTCGGGCAATTAATCACACGATCACCGCGAAATGTTCGGGTGCATAATGTTATATGTATTTAAGATTGCGGGATTATAAAGTTCAAAATCGTGCGTCCGGCAGATTCGGTGCGTGAAACTCACGTATAATGTGCTAGAACTAGTAAACATCGCATATTATAATAATAAATGTATATAAAAAATAAAAAAATAAATAAATAAAAACATTAATACGTAAGATGCGGAAAGTGAATTTACTATTATTTTTAGCTCGTTTATTATATTGTTAACACGTCATATTGCAGATACGAAGAAAAAAAATCGATATCTTTATAAGAGTATAATATGTAGGTACACGCGTATATTTCAAAATAATATAATATATAATATCTTTGGTTATTGATATCGCGTCCGACAAGCGGTTTTTTTAAAAAAAAAAAAAAAAAAAAAACTTTGAACGCGGTATAATATAAAATGTACACACGCATAATATTATAATAAATAAATAAATAAATAATATATGTGCTCGTATTAATAATATGAATCCGAAGAAGGAATAATAACGACGATGATGATAATAATGAGCGCGAACGCTGTCCCAGTCAGCGGGGCGCCGGGCCCGACGCGGACTCGCGGGCCGGCTTGGCCGCCCGACTGTTTTTCAGCTCTTTCGCGCGAACCGCGCAGACCTTGCGGCACGACGCGGACGGACGACGAAGACCGCGACGTTTTCCCATTAGACCCCCGCGGCCTGACGTAACGACGATATCGCAGCAGTACGTCATCGGGCGCGCGCGATAATAAGAATAATAATATTCGAGAAACGGTTTACGACGAGCTACACGCACTCACACGACACGTTTTCAAAAACGGATCGACCGCCGCCGTACAGGTCATTATTTTTATAACGACGTGAGCGGTGTGTCTGGTGGGTGGGCGTCAGTGTCGGTAATGTGCAGAGCCGCATATTATTAAAATTATTATTATTATTATTATTATCAAAATTATTATTATTATTATTATTATTATTATTATTATCAAAATTATTATTCTTATTATTATTATTGTTATAAGCTCTCATCGTAGTTGTTCGTTGTTTGTAGACAGCGGCGATTTTCGAATTTACACTATTCAAATAAAATATATTATACGTATATTATATGATTATGATGATGACGTGCACCAATGCCGCTGACGGACGCATATAACCGTATTGCATCGCGTATATAATAATACATAAATAATATATAAGCTCGCGCCCGATATTTTATATGTGTATATAGGTACATATATAAACTGTGAAATACGGCGGTCTCAGCGTGACACCGTCTTTCACAACGGACGGACACCACCGCGGCTCACGTTCGTGTATAGAAAATAACGAGATTTCGATTTTAGTTTATTTTTTACTCTATACGTAATAAATTATGTTAAAAATAATATATATACGCGATAATAATAATAATACTTATTATTATTATTGTTATATATCGTGTGGTGATGATGGAAAAGAGAATTATTTATAGGCGACTGTATAGAAATACAATATAACGATATTATAATAACTATTATATGCTCGTGTTTTCGGATTATTTTAATATTTTAAATAATAATATATCTCCTCATCGAGACAAATTATAAGTTCGTCGATGATGATATTATAATATGATAGCATACACAGGTATTATAATACTATATATGTTCGTGCGGTGATTTTGAAAACGGCGTAAGTAAGAATGTCGGGAGAAACATTAAATTATAAAAAAAATTTAATTATTCTTGTCTCAAAAAAATTAATTGGATTTAGGATTTATGTATATTATATATTATTATCTTTATTGGTTTTCTTCTATAACACGATATAATATATAAAACTATCGACTGTAATAGTAAGTTTTGAAAAGTGAATAGGAACTACTCACCTTTACTGGTGTCGTCAATTTCGCCATCGCGTTGCTGTTGATGTCGCCAACCGGTTACCCCAGGTCGACGAAAAGCTGCAACCGTTGTTGTCCATTGCGTCTGGGGTGGTTGTGATGATACGGGTGGTGGCAATGGCCACGTTACCGGCATTACAGTAGTGGTCGTGGTAACAGTGGTAGCCGTAGCGGACTTAAAAGCCACGTCATCAGCACGTACGGTACAATTCTTGCCATGCCAAGACCACCCGTTCCCGCTGCACTGGCAATAGTAATCGTCGGGTGTGTTCAGACATTGGCCGTCGTTCCGGCAAGGATTTGGTGTACAATGGTCGATATCAATCTGTAATGTACAATTAAAACAATAAAAAGATAAGTCGATTTTTGAAATACATAATTTAATGTTTTTTTTTTTTTTTATTATTATTGAATTATAACTTCGTTTTGTGAAATACGTAAATAAGAACAAAAATTGCATAAAGTAATTTTTATTTTTACGAAATAAATGCATAAAGTAATCTGTGGAACATATAGGTATATATTAATTTGAAATTGCACGACATATAAATTTATTCATATTTGTATGTTATACATTACATTTGGTACAATAAAATGGTAAATTTTAAATAATGAAATTTTCATCACAATTAGATTAAATTATGAATAGAAGAACAAAGATTAATAAATGAAACAGGATAGGTGAATTCCGTGTTTTTCTTACAGAATCATAAGATATAAAAACTAAAACAAATATAGGCAAAATGAGACTAATTGCTATATAATATAAATATAGTAAGGAAGTAATAAGACTATTAAAATTAAGTGCTTGAAAAATATAGTGAGGTATATTATTGAAAATATATATATTTATAAACACGATAAAATTGCACTTAAAATGATTCTATTTAATGATATCAAAAATGATGAAAGAATAGAATTAAAAGTAGAATTTATTTTACATAATAATAGAAACTTTGATTATGAATCCATTTAGTTACGTAGTTCAATGATTTCCAAACAGATAGAATGTAATCGACAAATTATAAGGATATCCCAAGACATTATTTAGAATATTGTTACTGATAGTTAATTATTCGGTTATCAACCTATTGTATGAATTATAATAAATTAATACATTTTTAATTTAATACTATACAACGAGTAAAAAATATTAAAGAATATATTATATTACTTAGTTAATTTCTCAAAAAAAATCTTAATTAAAATGAAAAATAAATGTAAATAAAAAGTTTATTTATGATATTTAAAAGTTTTGATAGGAACATAAAATTGAATTAAATAATTAAATACACGCCTCATCTATACTTATTGAATATTTATTGTATTTTATAATTAATTTTGGATAGTGACTATACAGATAACAATTTCAATAAAAATGGCATTGAAATCTAATTTATATGTAATTATTATATAAGTAGTAAGTACTATAATAATTAAAAATTGATATTTATTTTATAATTGTACATTGTTAATTAAACATAAAAAAACGTATAAACTTTTAAATTAGGGCACGTTATACTACTTCTGTATACCTGTAATAATCAAAACTGTTTTCAAAGAATTTTATTACTTTAAAATTTTTAACATAACATTATCATTTATTTTGACATAGTCGTGACTCATCACTCATTTTATGGTTGAAAATTGCCATACTATACATTTATATATATTATATTATGATATGAATCATCAAAAGGTGTACACGAAGTTAACTATATAAATTATAAAGTATATAATATATTATAATAAATTATAACTATTTAAAATTAAAATATGTATACATATTAGTCACCTCGCAGTTTTCACCCGAATAGCCCAACGGGCATATACAAGAATATGCTTGCGATTGATGTTGTTGTTTAGTCGATGAACTTACTCCGCTGCGCCATCTTTTTGCTGGTACACATTCGCCACCATTTTTACAAGGGTTGTTACCAACTGCCGTTTCAGATTCGCCACCGCCACCACACGGATCGATAAGTGTTCTACAATTACGGCCTTTAAGGAGCGAATAAATAACGAAGACATATTAATGTATCGTGGTTAAAGAATGAAACAATTATCATATAATATATTAATAATTACAATAGGTACATTTATTAATTATTGTAAAAGTTTTTGTAGGTTAGATAAAAATTTAAAATCAGACAACATGTGCCTATAAAATATGATCTATACATGTGTCAGTTTTATTTCTCTCCCCACCACCGTCAGTTCTTTATCACAATAATGAATTGTCGAATCAAATTTACATAATATATACGCGATTTTAACGTATTTTAATTATACTGGAAATTACAATTAAGATATAAAAACAAATGTTTACATTACAAAGGAAGTTAGATATTATATAATAATAATATTAATCTTAAATTAATTAAAATTCGTACATAAATGTTCATAAATTGTTTCATGAAACCGTATATACAATTAAATATGATATATTCATGTAACTTTATGTATTTATAAATTTACACTTTCTTCCTATATTATTTTATACTTTAATTACACCATATACCATAATAGCATTACGAGTATACTCGTATTGTACTAACCTGTAAAACCGACGGGACACGCGCACGCGTATCCTCCAATCAGATCTAAGCAAGTGCCGCCGTTGGCGCATTTCACGTCAGGTCCGATGCAATCGTCCACATTTATGGTGCACCCGATTGTGGACGCGGTATTATTATTATTGACATCTCTTGTCGCCGTCGTCATCCATCCCCGTCGGCACACACATTCTACAGTCGTGGTTCCTGGCGCTTTGCACGGCACGGCGTTCGGACCACACTGTTGCTGTTCGATCACGACCTGTTGCCTCTCTCTGTGATGTCGTTCGCATTCGTCCACGTCTAAACCGCGATAAATAACATTATACAATAAAGATCAATACCGAATTCGCGTTCGAAATATGATGTATTGGCAAAAATTTATCAAAAACAACATATCGCACCTAAATCGTATAGAGATTATATACGTACCTATTTCGCATCGGCGACCCCGCCAACGGTCGTCCGGACACGCGCACTTCCAATCGGCCACCAGGTCCACGCAAGTTCCTCCGTTCAAACATCTTGGCGTATGTGTAACGCACTCGTCGATTTCTATACACATGAATATAATAAAACATTATTAAACACACACACTAGATATATTTTATATACAGGAATAAATATAAACTGTATAAGAGTATATAAATAAATATAAAATATATAGAACGTGGACATGTATTATATAAGTACCCCAACGGATTCCTTCGACCGAACCGCATATATTATTATTTTGATTCAATAGAAGTGGACTGACTTAACCTGCGCAAAGCGTATTAACATGACGCGAAGGCGTCAACAGACTCTGCAACCTCTTCAACTTCACCACTTTCTCCCCCTCAAACCCCACAACAACGCCGTCCTCTCTATTTACAAAAACGGGTCATCTATATAATATATATTAATATTATCATAAGGATTCTGAAGCGCAGGAATAAAACAAAACGTCAAAAGGATATTTTGATATTTTTTTTTTTCACGTCATCGTCGTCGCGTCTTCGTATATTATAATAATTATAATTATTCGGAATGAGACAGTGATGGTGACATACCGAAATGTCATCGCGTGTACAGCTGTCATCACCGCGGGCCACCGCACGACGTATTTTATATAGCGTGTGGGCCGCGGATGTATATTATAATGACTTTGCGGATAAAACATCGCACGGCGACTGTTTAATATAATAATATGTACCTATATACTCTCATTGCAATGCAACAGGTCTCTCATCATCATCGGCGGCCCCACGGCGTGTTTACCATAATAACAATAACGACAACACACACACACAGACGCAACAAACAAACAACAACAAATCGTCAACGACAGCGCGACGTTATAAATATTATAATATACAAAGTCCTTTCTCTTTGTGTGCACAAGCGCGCGCCAGCTCTCGTGTAATATGATTTCGGAATCGGAATTTTGAATAATAATAACACGCGTGATTTAAATAATAATTCGTCATCGTCGTGCGATGGCGGTGCAAAGTCTCTCGCCGCCCACACGACAAGTGCCCACTTGAAGACAAAGCTCATGTACGAGTATGATGCGCGTCCGACAATATTAGCGCCCGTTAAAGTCTCTAGATTGTAAGACGGACAGTCGACGTTTCGCGCAATAATCGCACGTATAAGCACCTGATATATATATATTTATATACGCGTTAGCTTAAATGGTACGTCGTGTTTATGTATATAATAATAATATTTTAGTTAACACGCATCGTTAATACACAATGATTAATTTGTTTTGTCTGTTCGCAGAGACAAAAAAATAAGAGTTATTATGACTATTATTATTATAGTTAAATTAATTGAAATTTAGATAATAATAATAATATAATATATATTATAAAATAATATACGAGATATAATCCAAGAAAATTTGTTATCATAATTTAATAATATATACAATAAATATAACGTCGTATTTTTATATTTTAAAAGTCAAATCGATGTAAAATAAGTTTTAAAGTAAAAATATAATATTATCGTTATAGAATAAATAAGAACGAACGATCATTATTCAAAAATGCCTTTCCATTATTATTACTGATGTATTTTTTCCCAATGTATTATATAGTTACGATGATTAATATTAGAAAATTGCTGTTTTCATTATTTATATTTTAAATAAAGCCATTAACGTTTTTTATTAAAATAGACATACTAATTATAATAGTATATTAAAATATTAAATTATTAATGCATGTGCACATGAATTATTAAAATTGCTAATCGTTAGACCAGAAATCGTAATTATATTTTATTAATATATTTATTTTATAGGTACCTATATCAAATTTCTATTTCTCAATAAACATATTAGTAATATTAATATAAATGTATTACGCAATTTATTTGTGGTAATATATTAACTTTAAATTATATCAAATAGGTACTATATTTGAATTATTACGTAACGAACCATTATAAAAATTAAAACTACCAGAAAACAATTTACCAGATATAAAATGATGAAGAAAATAAGAAACTGAATAAATCTAACCGGCTACTTTAAAATTTTAAAATTTTTATAGGATAAATATATTATTTTATACTTTAATACTACGAATTTTATAGTAATATTATTTTATAATATATAATAAAAATGACCGTTTTAATGATAACTACTATAAACATAGGAGAGTATAAAAAAAACTTGAAAATTAAAAATAATATATATATAAAAATGAATATTGAGTTACATTATATATTTGTATGATACGTTAATACATTCGCTAATAACATTTACATTCAACCAGAAATAATCATAAACTAATATTAGGTACTTAAAAATTTCAGAAAATGTGCTACTTATATATTAGGTATATTATAATAACACGAAATAAGAGCACATGGTAGGTTTCTCCACCGTAGTCTATAAATAATGTTTGTAATGCTTGTGTTATATTTAAATTGTTATTAAATTTAAATTTAAAAAAAAATATATTATCTATTCCGACATATTTTATAATATTAAAGCGTTATTTTGAATTTATTAAAATATAATAAAATATGTATGATATTATAGTAAAAGTAAATGCACGTACCCGTATTACAAGTACTACCGGTCCAGCCGGGTCGGCAGTCGCAATGAAATTGTTTGGGCGCTAGTAGCTGAGGTTGAGCGCCCGAACTGAAAGGGCCATTGCCTGCACCACCTCCGGGCACCACGAAATCCACGGTTCGACATTTACCACCGTTCGCACATGGTTCGGTGGCGCACGGATTGAGCACAACGTCACAGTTGGTGCCACCGAATCCTTCGGGACAAGTGCACGTGTAACGGTCTGGTGCTGTGCTTTTGCACGTTCCCCCGTTTAGACACGGTTCGTGAGTGCCACAGTAGTTCAAATCTAAAATATACAAAAATTATAATATTATAATGTCAACCAATTATTATTAGCCGTATTGACGTAAGTATAATATTATGTAAAAATACATTATAATTATATTATTATATCGTTTTGAAACATGAAAATTTCAAAATATCGAGTATGGATTTTGATGTTGAAAATATATTTATTTTTTCGAAAATTCAACACGTCATATAATATATTATTACATACACGATACACGGTGGACGAATGAGCGCATATTATAATCAATAGATTACTGATAAAAATTAATCGATTAAATTAAAGAATTTTTAACTTATGTATATATTATAATAAATAATTAATAACGATAAATACGTAGATAAATAAAGTTTTTATTAAAAATATAATAATATATTATCGATGTATACCTATTATATATGTATTTTATTACATTCCATTTACTATTTGTGTCTGAGAAAAAATGTTTTTAATTAATACGGAATGAAAACGGCAACGGAAACTGTCGATATATATTTTTAATTAAAACCACTATACGGACAACAACAAAATTAATATAACGATGATCGTCCAACTATATAAAATAGATATTATTATATTCCTGTACTTTCGTTAACGCTATGGCAAAAAAAAGAAAACAAACAAATAAACAAAATAATATATTATAACAATAACGAAGTCCGTATTTCGAATTTTTCAACTAGGCATATTATAAATTATAATAAAACATAATAATATTATATATACGACGTGTACGTACAACACATTAGCGTTAAAACTCGTTTGTCGATATTTCGAATCTCGTCAAAAACGCGAATGGCGGCGTATACGAAATGGATGATATAATGCCATAAGAATATTTTGTGTAACATGTTATAAATATTAATTCAAACGTTTTCTGAACCCAGATTCACACCGTAGAAAATCAACTACAATGTACGTATCAGATATAAATATAATACCGTACATACATTGTATAAAAGTGGTCATTGTAATTTGTAGTAGTAGTAGGAAATAGTTTATTTTATAATATTTGGCGTGACGAGCGAGCGCGCGCCGTTTTTTTTTTCGGCGAAATTTCGCCAGCTCGCGCGTATAAAACAATGTAATATAGGTACAGCCGGATAACCTAACACGATAATAACATCATTATTATTATTATTATTTGTCCGGACCTCGGCCGATCGCGCGAGTATATATCCATATAATACCTAATAATAATAATAATAATAATAATAATAATAATAATAATAATAATA
>JAIUCT010000011.1:6718762-6735550 GCA_021307375.1 Tetraneura akinire | reverse complement strand
AATTATAATAATATAATTTATAATTAAATATAAATATTAATTAAATAAAATTGACAAATTTTTTTTAAAAATTATGATAATTTTATTGAAGCTTAAATACATTTTACTTAACTCAGTTCCAATTAATTGTGTATTTTTACATTTACGATTTTTTTTTTATAGCTGTTTAATACATAAAAAAGCAAGGGAAAGTATATACTGCTGGTGTGGAAATGATACAGGTGTAAATATAGTGTTGAATTTTGATTAAAATTTGAATGCAATAACATATCTTTACATTCGGACAACGATTCTGAGAGAAGTACTATCAAATTTGGGTATTTAGATGACTCATTTTGGGGTTATAATCGGTACATAAATTATTTGATGAACTTCGCTCAAAATCGTTTTTACGAATGTAATGATTTATCATTGCATTCAAATTTTAACCAAAATTCAACACTATCCTCTTTACACCTGTATTCCTTCACATCAGTATCCCTTCCATTTTTTTATATTTAATTTACTATTAATCATTTTTTTATAGTACAGGTATATAAATTATATACAACACTGTTGCCTATAATATATACGCTATAATAATTATAATACATAATACATATACGTGTATACTGTATATGTTTAAGTGTAAACTTTTCCGGTAATATATAATGAAATAAAAAATACAAAATTGAAGGTTCGCGATTAAATATTGATATACGCATTATAATATATATCATATACAGAAACTCGTAGACTCTAAAACGTGCCCTGCAGACAATATTATAGTTTTTCTATATCTTTATACCTACTTATAAGGATTATTATTTTCATTCACTTCGTGTTTGTGTAATATACTAATATATAAAAATATCCTATATGAATCACGCTATATATTATCACTTTATCAGTAATCGATGTTCAGTTTTATCTCAATACCAGTACTTACCACACCAGGGGGTGACTACATAATACGGCTAGGAATGAAACATTTGTGAAGATTAAGCTTAGTATAAATAAACATGTATATCAACGTGTATTACATTTGACGTATGTCGTATAAGTATAAGGTACCTCTAACTATATTATGGATATCGAAAAATAATTATTTAAAAAAGAAAAATCACTGAAACCGTTACAAATCTGGATATAATATCATTAAAAAAGTAATCTATTATTGTTACAAATATAGCATTTTACATTGACGTAGAAAAGTTAAGTGATTATACCAATCCCCTCCTTCCTGACATTTTTCAATATTTATTATTCGTGTCAATGCATCGCTAAACGCTATCATTTTTATAAAGAATAAAACTTAAAAAGGAAAGACAAAATTTAATACCTTTTTCCGAATAATTTTTTTGTGTACGCCATACTACATTTTAATATAATTATTTCAATAGTAAAATTGTCGTTCGTTGTGATTATTGTATGTCGTATAATGGTATAATAAAATTAATATAATAATAATTATTAATTGTTATGAATTTCATATAAACTTACAAACTATATTAAAAATTTATTTTTCTCTTGCTGCGAGTAGCCGCATTTTATACGTTTTATGCTTTTATAGGAATGATTCATTTTACTCCGTTGCATTAATATAAATAATATATAACGATATAAATAAGATACACATATTTTCATCTTAGTTATCATATAATTGCTCTCTATAACTCTATGTTGTACCACACGGCTAATCAATAGTTTTTTTTTTTTTTAATACTTAAATATATTATGATTATTTATATAATACAACAATGATAAAATATATCGTATTTATAATGTGTATACTATATACTATACTGTATAACCTACTCGTATAATATTTCATTTCTAAGTTTCTAAGTTATACTTACATATACTCGTGTAACTATATAGGTAACTATAACTACATTATAATATGTTTGATAAATGCGAAAGTTACGTTTTAATCAATTTGAACCATAACTACTATTAAACTAGGTGCATTATATATTATTATTGCATACCTACTATTTATATGCAATATTAGCAATTCTATTTCTATCGTGATCCATATAGGTACCGAATAAATTTATATACGCTACGACGATCAAGAGGAGAAAAGTCCACTAAATGGTTTGGCATTATATTTCAACGTCAATAGTTACGTCAGCGTTGCACTAGCTGTTATATTATATATATGATTATGCCTTGTTTATGATAAAATATAAACGTACACGTTATAATCTGTGTATAATATACGTTATTTTAACGAGGACTGAAAAGAAACCTAGTCGGCCGGGATCATTGTTATGCGGTGTACAACGCGAGATACGACTATATAGTCGACAGTCGATATATATACACGTTTATTAAAATGTTGCCGAGAAAATATTAAGTGGCATACATATAATATAACTAGCTCCGAGTTATGTATACGATTATACGCGTTGCGAATATATACGATATAAAATAATATTCGAGATTAAAAAAATATATACCTATTTTGCAACGGCTAATATACGTATTATTATTAAGTAGGTATAATTTTTATTTTAAAAGCTACAACTTACAACGCAAAAAATATAACGTCATATAAATGAATTATCATCGCGTTTCAATCGGTTCGTTTTAACATTTTATAGGCAATTATTGTTCGTCTGTATAGCAGTATAATACGTATAATAATAATAATATTAGAATTATATAGGCTGTGAATATTATACCAAACGGTTTTTCTTCTACACGCATAACTGCATTATATTCTAATTTACGCCTTAATCTATAATGTATTATTAAAGTCTGATTTTTCAAGTCGTTTTATTTTCGTATTTTATATATTCGCAATATACGATTTAAAATCGCGAACGATCCGCCCGTTTTATTATAACGTGTGTACCATAAGACAGCATACCTGTGTAATAAGTTATTATTATACGATATAATACCTATGGTATATTAGTATAGTTTTATTATTATATACACGGAGCTATTTGGTCGACGGACCGGTGTCCGAGTCGGTTTTTATCGTGCGCGCGTATACTGTATATAAATATAATATACGTCCGATAAACGTTTTATATAGTCCGATTTAATGATTACTGTACCTCCTTATAATATATTATAATGTGTATACACGAATATTTGTTTCGCGTAAAAACGACACGCAAAGACGTAACAAGGGTGTAATTATACAGCAGTTCTGGATGAAATTCACGCGAGATCACGACGATCCACAGCATCGGACTCCGGACCGATCTCACTATGTGCGTGTGTAATATTATATTAACCGAAACCCATCGAAGAACTCCGGTGTAATATTATTATATCGGTGGCAACGACGTAAATATAAATTATAAAATATATAATATGAACACGACGACATCGATTATATATATGGTCGATATAATTTGCTGCTGTACGACACGATATCGTTTTCTGACTACAGGAAAAAACACCGTATAATATTAGTATTATAATATAGTGGTCATAATATTGCCACAATTAATCGATAATCATACACGGCGGGTTTCAAATTCTGAGAAACTTCTAAAAAAACTTCATATAAGAGAAATCTTGAAAATTATGTATGGATTATTATACAATATAAAAATAATAATAATAATTAAAATATATAAATAATATACCAGATTATAATATATACAATAAAAATAAACAATTTGAATTGTACGAGTAAAAACATAGCAATTCGTCCAAAACTCAACGATTTTCAGTTATCATTTATTTGAATGTAAAACGGTTTTTATTTATTTTAATTTTCGATTAAAAACGGTTTAATTTAAAAAGTTTTCCAAATTTCGATTTTCACAGATTTGAATACGTACAAATAAGATTTTAATTATTTCAAAATATATATTAAATGCGATTAAATTATTAAATAAATCAACTGGTTAACTGTTAAAATACAAACAGTGGCGTAGCTAGATGGGAAAGGGCCCCTGGGCAGTATTTAATCTAGGCCCTATAATCATATCATTTTAATCAAAATTTAAATTATTATACATATTGCAATGTGTATCATTGCTTTAAGATTCTGAGTATAGCGAAAGATGTAGGTATTGGTTTTATAATGTGTTTTCCTTTTTAGATATGTCCAAACACTTTTTCTACCACAAATAATGTTCCGATTTTCATGAATAGCGTATGTTTTCATTTGAAAAGTGGATGTTATTGATACTTTATTTAGATCATTTTTCGAATTTCTCAAAATTGAGCCTATATGATAAGAAAAACTACCAAAAAACAACAATAATACGGAATTTTTTACGAAACTGAAATTCTGACGAAATCAATTTCAATATTTTAGTTAACTCAGGTAATTCGAATTTTAATCTTCATAGTGTTTGATAAAATTATTATTTGCTCGTACTATCAATATATTAGAAAAATCCTGAGTTTCAATTTTTTCTTGTAGGTGTTTAGTTGAAATTTTAGTAAAATCGATATTTGTAATATGGATTTTTCTTATATTTCTCAATATTTTACAATAATGTTAAATAAAATTGACAACAAATGTTGAAAAACGTAGAAAATATGACTGAAGCTTAAATTCATATTACCTAACTTATTTACGAATTATTACAAAAATATTAGGTACATTTAACATATTTTTTTTTTTTTATATATATATACCTAGCTTTTTAAAGTATAAAAAGAAGAGCTGATACTGCTGTGGAACTACTATATACTTTAATATACTATATACAATAATGTTAAATAAAATTGACAACAAATGTTGAGAAACGTAGAAAATATGACTGAAGCTTAAATTCATATTACCTAACTTATTTACGAATTATTACAAAAATATTAGGTACATTTAACATTTTTTTTTTTTTTATATATATACCTAGCTTTTTAAGGTATAAAAAGAAGAGCTGATACTGCTGTGGAACTACTATATAGGTACCTACTCGTAATCACGCCAGTTATTATAATTATGATACCTCCCCTCCTGGATTTCCACGAACTAAAATATATAAAATGTTATGTACATGGTAATTTGATCAAATTATTTTCTTTATTACTATTGTAGTACTCGTATTATTCAAATATAATTTTAAAATTAGACAAAGGCCTTCTGAGCTCTGGGGCCCCGGGGCATTGCCGTACTTTGCCCTACGAAAGCTACGCCACTGAATACAAATACAATATAGAATAGATAATGGCAAAAACGGTTCTTACGTTTAAATGTATTTGTTAAACTTATTTTCTATTTTTAACTATTTTTTTTTTAGTTTTTTTACGTGTTTTGCGGTATTAAATTAAAAATAGCTTCAAATTTTTCTGGACAAATAATCTGTTATTGAAATAGTTATTTCCTGAAGTTAATTTAATGCTATGTTCTATTTAATTTAAAATAAATATTAATAATAATTAATAATATATAATATATACGTACATTAAACGACTAAGTTTAACTTTATCCGAATATATTATATAAATCGAATATGAAAGACAATAATAATTTAAAAAAATTAAATGATGAATAAATAAAAATTTCAGTTAAAATAATTTAAATCATAATATTTTAAATAATAAGAAATATTATATAATAAGATTTTATATTTTATATTATATTTACTACTTCTTAAATAAAAGAACCTTGTTTTTACCATTAAATAATAATATCACTAATCATCTAATATGATATCTATTTATTAGATGTCTAGTTTAAGGTTTAACCTTACGCTAACGATCGTGAACAATAACATATTATTGTTGTATACTATATAATTATTATCGTATTTTTAAATGTAGGTACGCAGGATAGTATAAAAGTTTTTAAAATTATAGCTTAATTTTAATACTATATAGTATTAGTAATGTATAGTATTAAAATTAAGCTATAATTTTAAAAACTTTTATACTATCCCGCGTACATTTAAAAAGACAATAATAAGTTTCGTATTTTTAAATCATCAAAATTATTATATTTTATAAAATTTAATATTATTTATTTATTTAACTTAAAATTTATTATTATTAACCCTTCTTGCCTTCTTGGCTTCTTCTGTATTTGTTTTTTTTTTTTTTTTTTTTTTTTGTATACTTTGAAAATTTAAACTATGTTGTAATTGATTAATATTTAGTAGAAAAACATTTTTTTTATTTATATTTCTTAATTATACTTAAATTTTATTATGAGTTATAGACATTAATCTTTCCTTATTTGCATTGTAATATTTTTTCTTGTAATATAGTATCACATAATAATAAATAAAACAAAATTTAAGTAGATATCTACTATGTTCTTCAAATACTTAATAGACATGAAATCATAAAATTAAAGTCTAAATGTTAATAGTAACTAATTTTACATAATATGTAAAAATACATTAAGATAAAAATTTATATTATAGTTAAATTATTTTTGTCTAAAAAAGAAAGATATAAGATTAGGGTATAGGTTGATTTAACTTTCTAATGTAAATAAGTATACCTACTACATTTAATAGAATTAATTATTTTTTACCTACTCGTATATGAACTAAAAGTACAACGCGTTATACACTATAATATTTGTTATTCAAACAGGTTATCAAATACCACCCGGGTAAACTCTAAAACTATCTACCCAAACAATACAAACCAAAACATAACTATTTTTTCCTATATAATAAAATTCAGTAACGACAGCTCTACGTTTCTCACCCAACACCATATTACCATATTAAGTGTATATAATATATTATATTGATTCCAGATAATGTATCAAAACGACAATCAACTCGTTATTCAATTATTATTGTACCCTCCTCAGGAAAGACTCGATCGAATGAGATGTCAAACTTTGATAAGTTATAAAAATTATAATAATAGTTATATACACACAAATATTTAAATGTAAATAATCTTATGCGGTTATACAGAGTGTCACAGAATCCAGATCTAACTATTTACTCATTATATTTACGTATATATAATATTTCTGACTTTATTTTTTGTAATTACTATTCAATCAATATTATAGTGATAGAACTTCGAGAATTTAAAATGGATAATTAATTCGAAAAATACACTGATAACTTGTTATTGTAATAAAACGAATTTCGTATGCCATGATAATGAAATGTATAATTAATTATAACAAATATTGACGTCAGAAATATCATATTTATTCAACAAATGAAAAAAAAATCCTAAAAAAATCACTATCTTGTTGAAATGCTGACCCACTAAAATTGTCATATAATAATAATTAAATACTTATACTTACTAATTGGCTCTCTACAAATTTTACATAATTTATTTTTTACGATATGTTTAAGTTTAAAAAAGTTATAAAATCAGTATTATACTCCGTTATACCTATAACTAATAATTTTTTTTTAAAAAAACAGCATTTAAAAATCTCAATTTTTCACGGGAATATTACTATGAATGTATAATATTATAAACTCCTTCTTTCTCTCCCATCAGAATACGAAAAAAATTTGCATTTTAAATACGCGCGCATTTATCATTATAACGTATACAATGTTATAATTTATAGTTTTTAAGTGATTTAATTGAAAATTTGTAAGATAAAAGATCAAGAGATAAATAAGATAAGATAAAATTTATTATAGAAAACATCTACTCCTACACTATTACGTGTTTAAGAAAAAAATAAATGAAAAATTGTTCAATGAACGATACACGGATAAATATTACAAATTATTTAAACGCGCAGTCTCAAAAGTCGTTGGCTATTGAACATGTTAATATAAATAACGTGGTTGTTACGTTCAATGTGCCATAATATTATATTCGCTAATAGAATCAATATCGATAGCGCTAAACACTGTATAATTTAATTTATTCATCATGTTTCGTATTATACCATATTTGGTATAACGTATACCAATGTATATAGTTGATAATTATTCGAATATAATTCGGACGAATAATATTACGACACGATGATGAGTTAAAAATGAATAATATTATTGAAAAAAAAAATGTGATAATATTATATTATAAGATCGTATTAATATATACAGAGTGCTAACGTACGTTACACGTAATAAATTTCGTTCGTAACTCGTATTATAACATACATACACGGCAGATATTATAATATAGTACATAATTATTATTATTATACTTTGTACAATATAATTGATATTTACGACACATTTTAATTTAGTTTAATTTAAATAATACGTATACAGCATCGTCGTCGACAATCGTGGGAACCCGACGGCAAAACTGGTCCGGCGCATTTGCCCGCGAAACCCCATCGCCGTATAAACGGCATATCGATGGCGAATTCGCAAAGTGTACGCACGCGATTCCACGAGAGAACGATCGAAAAGGACGAAAAATAATAATAATAATAATAATACGCTTTCCGCTCGCGTGTAAATGCGTGCTATGTAAATCATCGCGTACGTCATTCACACCGCGGCGGCGGCGGTTATAAAACAAAAAATTTAACTTTTCACCATTATAATATAATATAATATTATTAATTATTATAATTATTTGTTTATTTTTTGTTTTTTGTTTTTTTTTTTAACATTTTTAAACAATATTATAATAATATGTTATCGTCAATCATATTATATTGTATAATTATATAATAATAATATGTAATATATTATAGATACGAAATTTATATACGATTTAATTTATAAGTTTACGCGATATATTGCATACATAATACTTCATTCGAATCGTAATTAACATATTAATATTATTATATTATTAAAACTATGACATTCAGAAAAATATACGTTACCTCGATTGCGGTCGCCATCAATAACAACAACAGGACAAGAAACGCTGTAGTCGTGCCGAAAGTTGGACGCCGACTTTTTCGTCCAGACGATGGACCGCCGCAGTCGTTTTCGTGACGTTTGTGCCGGTAGCAAGCCAAACCGCGTGAACGTCTCGCGGTGGTCATCCATCGAGACCATCTCGGACGCCATACCCACTTGCCGATGGCACTGTTGCAGGTGATTTCGGTGATGTTGCCAATTGCATTCGCTGCAGTGCCGATGGTGCCGCGGCCGGCAGTCATCATCGCGGTCGTTTTAGCGGCAATCAGACGGCACGCGAACGAGTGCTGCACGTCAACGGTGGTTGGGGGTGCGCGACGATGGGCCCTTCGGCGGTCGCCGATTCCGCCGCACGTGTAGCCTCCACATGCGGCGGCGGCGCCAGTGGCCGGCGGCGGAATGACGTTAATGTTTCCTTCCGTTTTCACCGGGTCAAAAGACGTTTTTCCTGACGCGGTGTTCGACGGCGTCGTGAAGTAAACGTTAGGAATTTTTCTAACGGTAAGCTATGATATAATTATATACGTTTCGTCGGATAGAAGAACAAAAACTATTGAACTGATAAATAAATGGAAAAAAATCAAAATTCAAAATTCGCGCCGACGGCTATACGATCGAAAAATATTCGTCCGGACGCAATAATAATAATAAAAATATAATGAGTGCAGTTTAACGCGACTGCCGCCCACCAATGTGGAAAAGTGGCGATGCACTGGACGAGCGTCACGGTCCTAGCTAGAGGCGGCTGCGGCTGAGGCGGCGAACGTCTGACCACGGGCAAAAAGCGGCGGGAGTGAGCACGTACAGTACGTGTATATAATATTATATTATGTGCGTATGTACGCGCACGGCCCGGAGCAGTGCAGTGCTTCTGGTATGGAAGTGTAAGTAGTCGCGACTGTGGTGGTGGTGGTGCCCTCGTCCGCGACATGCCACTGTGGTGGGAGTGTATAACGAGACCGCGGGCCACGCGCAGAGGTGTGGTGAAGGGTCTGGCTCGCGGGCGCGCGTCGCGGTGGTCGTCGGCGACGAGGCAATGCCCCGAGGCTGGCAGCCAGATCACGACGACCAATATAATATTGTGTCCAAGCACGGCGAGGGGAGAGATTTAGTATATTTATATAATATTATTATTATTCTATCGACCGATTGGCCATCTATAAATAAATATATTGATTCGATCTCCTCTATAATATAATGATGAGTGATTTAATTATCGTACACGTAACATATTTTATAAATTGGATTTAATTTCATTACATTAATCCTATAATTGAACTCGTCAAAAGTATAATACATATATGTATCTACTCGTTTTTTGATGCGCGTGCTCAAACCTCCTTATAGCTGTTATATCTGTTAATCTCGAAATTTATATTTGAAATTTTTTTATACGTCCAACTGTATAAAATGAAAATTATATAAAAATTGACTCGGACGGTTTACCTAAAAAAATTCGATATAGATAGCGAATAACACGGTATTATGTTGTTGTTATTATTTATCAATTTTATAATAAACGTTCAGAATGCAAGTGAACTGCTGCAGAGTCGCACATAATCAAAGAGATGCGTGTGCGTGAAAAGTTTCAGTAGTCGGAAAACTAGAGGTGGGCAAAAAACATCGATGTTTTCGAAACAGGAGGTAATTTTACACGAGGTAAAATTTATATGTGGGCGAAGTAGACTTAAAGAGGCCCTTTTTAAAAATTCTTAGTTGACATTATTTAAGTAACAATAGTTAATTAATAAATATTAAGATTAAATTTTTTTAAAACAATAATCTCTAATTATTATTAACCTTTTATTTGCATTTGTAATCGATAGAAACGAGTATAAAACACAACTAAATAACAATACTGTCAAAATGAAATTACGTTATCGAGTTTAGATTTATAATAATGACAGTGGCGAAGAGGCATTATCTACCCATTATTTCATTATCTGATTTCACATTGAATATATTTTGTCAATATATTGTGTTAATATGTTTTTAGAAAAACGTATTATAAAGACATTACTATACGTATACGTCATGTATTAAACTACTAACAGGGATAAATAGACGCTGTCGAGCGTAAAAGTACACGTGAGGTGTAAAACCACACAATACCTGGTCAATAATATTGTTATTTCTTCTTTGCTATATAGTATATAATAAAGAGACAATAACGCATTCACGTATTCGTTTTCGTTGTATTCACTGTCAGATACTTTTGGATATGCGCTGTGGTAGGTTCTTAAAATCAGGATATCTGGCGCTGTGAGTTTTGGAGACATATCACACTAAATAATATACCTGTATTTTATATTAGGTATATGAATTTATATGAATGTACCCGCATTGGCGAATTCCGATAAAACCTTTTGTAATAATATTCTTATTCGTATCGAACTTGTGTGGGGTCCACCTCATACGGGTATAATCGGCAACTAAATGACACATCTTTCCCAGCCAACTATCTCTGATCTACCTACTAATGACATTCAAACATCTATCAAACACAAAATACAAAGAAATGTATTCCACCCTTTTTTCCTTTAACAGACGACAGGAAGTCACCGATGTAAAATCGGACATTCTATTCTAACCCATTCTTTCATCATTTCCAGCAAACCCCATTCATCACAAGAAGGGGTCAGAATACGATTGAGCACGATTGGACCTTTTTTGTGTACGATTGAGCACACACTATTGTTAACAATGACTAGCTACCTATACCCGAAAAACAAAACGATTGAGCACTATTTCTTGTGCGGCGTTGCCATATTTATTTTGCACGTAACAATAATATAAATAAAAAAAAAATAAAGTCGTAGTTTATGTAAGAAAAAAAAATTAAATATAATAAAATTAAATAAAATTAAAAATTTTCATTGGTTAGTTCAAAAATACAAAGGTCTCGCGAAGCGAGGTTTTAGTTCACACGAAAGCACTGCCTATCCGCACCAGTATCCGTTCAATGGGTAGGTATTAGGTAGGTATGCTTTAGTCCCTTGGGGCGTAGCCCTATCCCCACGAAAAGTGCCGCAAAGCGGCGCTTGAGGAGGTGAGCGAAGTCGGTAGACGTAGCGGCGTCCCTTTCATTTAAAAAGAACGATTTATCGGAAATTAATATTAACTTGTTAATATATTGTTTATAATATGTATATAACATAACATATAGTGTTAAAATATCTAGATAAAAATTGTACTGTACGAGTATATCTTTTCGAAACGAAAGAAGTTTGGCAACGTTTTAAATATTTCAAAAATATTTTTAAATATTGAACGTGCTCAATCGTAAGGTCAAAAAGCAGGTAAAAAAACGTACCGTGCTCAATCGTATGGCATCACAAGAAGGTAGTGGACCAATCTTTCAATCAAACACTTCATTCTTGATTGCGTCAAATATCGGGACATTCGAAACAACTTATCCATACCACAAATTATTTCTCTATGGTTAATTATAAAGCCCTTTAGAACGTGAGGCCTTTTGAGGTGAGAAGCCGTGGGCAAAGGCCCACTCCGCCCACCAACGCCTAGTACCGCCACTGGGTTTTAATACTATATTATGAACACAATATGATATTAATATCGCCTTAATCTAATGACAATATTATATTTATAATTATATTTATATTATATTTTTTAAAACGTAAATAATAATATAATATTATTAAATGTATAAATATATTTTAATTAAATATAATAATTTTAGTATTTTGCTGTATACAAGAACACGAGATCGATTAAAATTACATAAACATAATATTGTTCGTCTGTACACAAATATTAAAAAATTCGATAACGTGCAACAATTTATTTTACGCAAACAGAATATTTTTTACAATGATATGTGTCTTTTGTATTTGTTTTTATGTCTGAAGACACTTTTACTACCCGAAATAATGCTCCGATTTTCACGAATAGCATATGATTCCGGTTGCAAAGTGGATGTAGTTAGTACTTTATTTAGGTCGTTTTTCGAATTTCTCAAAATTGACCCTATGCGACAGAAAAAAACGACGAAAAAACGGCATTTTTCACGAAAACTGAAATTTCGACGAATTCGATTTCAATATTTCACGATAACTCAGACAATTTTTAAGTTAGAGACTAGAAAATTTTATAAGTGTTCACATAGGTACTATATATATGTAGCATAATTTTGGAACTGTTATGTTAATTTTTCTACAAAATATAAAACTTTAAATATTTCGTAAAATTCTCGTAAAATTTTATAGGGTGTTTATTTATGTACTATATGTTTACCAATATGGTCCTTCGTCCCTATATGTGTAATAAAATTTTGAGTTTTATATATGTAATAAAAAATATCAAAATTTTAATTAATACCTACCTCATCTGACTGAACTTCGCTCAGAATCGTTTTTTCAAATGCAATGGTTTATCATTGCATTCAAATTCTAATTAAAATTAAACACTATGATTTGCACACCTGTATCCCTATGGTAGGAGTATCCCTTCCCTTTTTATATTATGTTTTATGTGTATACGACTACTCATATTATTATTGTTTTTGTTAAATTATTATTATTACTATATTATGATGTAGAAAAATAGATAATATAATATTAATTGTAAATTATAATTTTTTTTTTTTTTAAACGATTTTAAAATATACTGTCACAGTGCGGTAAAAATAAGATAAAATACCAGCGTAATTAATTATAATGTAATATTGTAATTATAAATTGTTATTTTAGGAAAACTGTTAATTTCCATGTATAAAAATTTGATAATTATACGTGTTTTATTAATCGGTTGTCACAACGCTCTCGACCTCCGGTTCGAACTTTAAAATAATATATGCTAATTAGACATTTCGTTCATTATAAATACGTGCGTTATAATTATTATTAATGAAATTTATGTGTAACTTTCCAATCGCGCTCGTATAATTTTATAAACTAATATGTAAAATAAATATATTATAATGATCAAAAATACTGATTGTATATAATATATATATATATATATATATACGTATACCTATATATATATTATTATATCGGGTGTAAAATCAACAGAAGTGGTTTGAAAAATTAATTATGCATATTATAATATTTTAAGAAACATATATAATATGTCATCGTAACGACGTTATAATAATAATAATAATAATAATTATTATTATTGATGTAATATATATTAACACTAGGCGATTCTATAATATAAAAACGACAAATATTAACCTAACCTTAAACGAAAATAAAATATCTGTGTAGAACTGTAGATGGTCGATAAAGATTTACAATAATATAATATGTACAGTCCATTCATACGTATATTATACGTTATGTGAAAATACTAAAATAGCGATAGCTATAATATATAATATATTTTATAATCGAATAACATTTTTATTAATTCGTGTTTGTTTTTAAATAATATATTATATTATTTTTTTGGCAATATTATAATATTAATTTATTTATTATAATGTAAACACATGTTCTGAGAATTAATGCTGTTAATTTAAAATGCTTCCTTTATGACCTATATCAATACTATATATACAATAACATACTCGTATATTATATTATATTGAGTTTATAAAACGTTTAAATACCTACTAATATAATAAAGTTTACATTCATAAGGGGCGGATCTGAAGCTAAGATTACTATATGGATGCGAGTTCTGACGAAAATTTGTTTGGACGAATTTGTCAAAATTCATCCGAACAAACAAATGCCTGTTTTCCATAATGAGAGTGTTAATATACTAGCAGAAACGAATACGTCGAAATCATTTGAGCGTTTAAAAAAGTTTGATTTTTTTTTCATTAGCAAACCTGTTAATCACTTCATGTATATTAACATTTATATCCTTTATGCGAGTGCAATCTATTTTCATAAATATATCCGAAGTAAAAAAAACCAAAGGGGGCCTCCCTCCATAAATCCGCCCCTGATATTCATGTATATTAATAGACTGTTATTGTTGGCTACTATTTATCAACACGACAACACGTCATAACTTATAATATTTAAAACACCAAATTCGAAATTTTTTCGAAAAAAACAAATTGAATTTATTAATCTGTAACTATAAATTTTATTAAAATAGTTTTAACTGATTTTATTTTTTGTTTTTATAATATTAGTTCCTATTTATTTTACACGATTTAAACTGACGCTCATATATCATATAATAATATTTATATTATTATTTATACATAGGAATAAAATTATGATTAAACTATAACAAAACTAAAATTATATTACACATACCGATTTTTAGAATAATTTTTTTTTTTTTAATATGTTTTGAGTATGTTATATGTATATCATACGAAATATTAATTTTCAGCGTCATAAATCGTTTTAACAATGCATTAAATATACGTATCATAAATAATATATTTTGTCGGAAAAGTCTATAATATAGACTCTATATATACCTAGTTTTTAAATTTATAATCATCATAAATTCAAAATATCTATATTATATTATAATAGATCAATATATTATTTTATGATATTGCGTTTAACAATATAACATTTAACATTAAAATTCGTAATTCGTATATTAAATCTGTATTTATTTTTTAAGCTTATATTTTATTATTTTTTACTTTAATTGACAAAATTGGATATAGGTATATATATAAATATATAAATTGCTCGTTTCGGTGATTTCGTTCTGTTTCTTAGAATATATTATTATACTATACATATATATATATATATATATATATATATATACACAGTTTAATAATTTATTCCCGAGGTCGCACGATAAAAGAATCAGCGAAAAAAATATATAATTGGATGTTTATATATTTTATTCAAAACGAGTATCTTAATGACATAAAAATGCACGCGATGTAAATCAATGTTTTTACTTTCTCGCTCTTAAAAATATCGAGCCAATATTTTCACGGTTACCTAACTCGATGATACACAGTATTAAAATATATTTTCTCGATAATTATTGAATAGCGCAACGTCGAAATATAAAATAATAATACGTACGTATTATTATACTTAATAATAATTATATTATTCATATTATAGAAGATGCGGTCGTCGGCATTTAAATATTTAACGCAGTTATAATAATCGATAATATTATAATATAAAAATGGAACATTCGTATTACATAATATTATATACCTACTTAATAGCGATATAAAAATAATATTTCGTTGAAAACGCCTATATTCAAATAATAATACAAGATATTACTATTATAGTATCTACTTGTATAATAAATGGATTACAAAAGAAATTTCAAAAATCACATTTCCTGCAATATAATATCTATAATCCGTGTGCGTATCATTATACAGCATGATTATAATATTATTTTGTTATTAATTATTACCGTTTATCTATAACTATATCAACCTTAACCGCGGTATATAAAGTATAACCCAACGTGTATAATATATAATATTCGTGTTCTCACCAAACAACCGATAAAAATAAAAATAAAATTATTCCCCTCCCTACCCACCCCCTGCCGAATGAAAATAATGTAATGCAATACACTAAGCCACGGCAGAGTATAATAATATTATTATATAATTATTTATATTATTATTATTTTATATCAATACATGCGCAGATCGAATTTAGTAGATATTATTTCGTATATTATATTTTATATATGAAATTCGTGATACGACCGACGTACGGGATTTAAACGTTAATTAATCGAAATCGATTAAATACAGATTAAAATGCATAAATTATCATATATAAATATTATATAATATATTATTATTAATTAAAAAATATTAATGACGACGACGACGACGACGGTTATTTACTCGTGGTCTAAAATATTATAATACACTCGTATTTATGTAATGAGTCGTCGGACTAAAATTAAACTAAATTCACAGATTTTTTTTTATATAATATTATTATATAGTAATCGTCAAAATACGTAAAACTTGACAATTTAAACGAAAAGTATTGCCCAGCAACCTGCAGTTTATTAATACAAAATAAATAAAAAAAAAAAATATGATCACGATAAAATATTATACGAGTATATATTATTATTATTATTATTATTATTATTATTATTATTATTATTATTA
>JAIUCT010000011.1:6706904-6718752 GCA_021307375.1 Tetraneura akinire | reverse complement strand
TATTATTATTATTATTATTATTATTATTATTATTATTATTATTATTAGGTACTATAATAAAACGCGGTAATATATCCGTGATGAATTTTATTATCGTCTCGACTCCATGAGTTTGTTTTCGTTTTAATTCGAACGCACTATTGGAACAAGTATAATAATATACGTAATAATACCTATATAGTATTATAATATAATATATAGACAACTATATATTTAGGTACTTATAATTTATATACGATTCAACCGCACATTGGTACACGTTATTATATATTATACCTATACATATACCTACATATATACCTATGTTATACCACGTATACCTATAGATAAAATGTGTTTTAATTATAGAAAATAATTGGGTCGTCACGACCCCCAAATCCCTCTCGCCGCGGTCTACACTATATGTATATTATAAACGCATACACGCGAGGATAGCGCGCGGTCTCGGGCACTCTTCAGTATTGACCACCGACCGTTTCGATAATCGTCGATATACCGTCGCATACCGATGCATATTACATGTAGCCATCGGCCACGACTGCAGCACTTTGCTCGCCCAGTCACGTGTCGAGAGAGAAACCAAATCGTATATTATTGTGCGCACCGATTTCGTATACCTATTGTATTATATGACCGCGGTAACCATAAGTCTATAAAATTATATAAGGACAGTATATTATGCTCGTATATTATAAGAGCGGTGATAACACAAGATAATATACAAGAACGGTGCACAAATGCGACCTCGTCTATAATAATTATCGATCAATATCGGCAATAATTAAAATTTTAATATATTATTTTTTTATTACAGAAAAATGACAACCAAAAAAAAAATTTATTAAATTCGCTGCGTATATGTAAAATATATGGAAAAATAAGATTGTTTATCATATACATGCTTTATAGATTAATTTAATTGGAATTTTATACAATATAAAAAATGAATAAAAATTATATATATTTTAATGAACGAAATGAGTCACAATTAAAACGAAAAATTAACATACTGAATGTAGTATATAATATTAGTATTTAAATAATTTTTGAAAAAATTGCCATTTCCATTTAAAGTCATTGAACTATTTGTCGAAATTATAACTGCAATTAAACTGATACCTACAAATATATTTTAGTAACAATTATTATTCAAAATCCATAAAAAAATTGATAATGAACTGAATAATATATTTTTTATTATTTTTATTGTTTTATTGCAGATTTATTATAATGATTAATTAATATACATGATATATGATTTGACAAACATAAGCGTGTTTCGAAAAAATATTATTTTATGATTTTTTTCTTTTTATTCTTTAACGTTGATTCAATAATTGCTCAATTGCCAATACATTATTGTATTATTAATATTATGTAAATATTTTATTATCGAACATTATTTTATCGTGACAATTAATTTTAATAATATAGGTACTCGTATATTCATCGCAACACTGTGACTGTATAATATATTATATAAATCGTGATCACACTTTATGTTTAAAAAGTTTAATTTAAAAGACCGTATAAAGTGAAAACTATATTTTATACACTGAGAACTCAGAACTGTCTAAACAATTAAAACGATTTATTAATTTAATTTAAATTCAGTTGAAATTGATTATAACTACAGTTAATATTGCATGAATATAAAACTGTATGATGTATATTATAAAAAAAAATATAAATAATATAATGAAATGCACTAATCTTTTATAACAATACAAATAGCCGATAATAACTCACAAAAAATATAAATATCCAAATTAATGGCCCATTATAATGTGAAAAATTAAGATAATGCTGTAATTTAATAGATTTAAGACATATTATTATATTAATATACAAAAATGTGATTTTGTGATATTTATTTTATCCTTATTTTTATTAACTTTTACTTTCAAAAACTATTCATAATAATAATAATAATAATAATAATAATAATAATAATAATAATAAATATAAACTATTAATATCGTAAAATTTTCAAAATAATTGTATCCATTTATGTTATACGTGTAAATTCCTAATTATTTTAACTGTATACTGTTATGTAAATGATAATTTATCAATTAATATTCACATACGTTTTTAATATTCTAAAAAATTTAAATTTAATGAGAATCGTATTTATTTATAATATAGTTATATTAATAATCATCAAACAAAAATATTAATGTAATAAAAAAATTAAATATATAGAATAAACGTGTATGATATAAGTAGAAGGCACTTATAAGCAATAATTAATATATAATATTTTATTAAAAACCCAAATCACAAAATTGATACTTAATTATCGTATACGTATCAATATTGTGATATGAATTTTCAATAAAATATTATAAAAATAATCACAAGTGCTGAAATTTCTTTTGAATTACTAAATAGGTAATATTGAACAATATAATATAATTTTAAAATATAACCTGACGGTCTATGTCTATGTTATATTTATATGGTGCGCAACACTAATCTATGCGGTTATGACACCATGCAGTAACCGCGAAATCCGTAAGTATAAGAATATTAAAATACAAAAAAAAAAAAAAAAAGAACGCCGCATAAAAGACGAATAAAACACAAAAATTCACAACACGAAACAAAATAACCACGCTTAATCCGCTGGTAATTCAATTGACCTAACTTAACCTAAACTGGGGAAAAACTATACTAATTAATGAATAATAAATTCATTGCAAGGCACGATTGATTATACCAGACGAATAATTAGTAAAAAATAATGTAGTTTGGACAGCAAACTTTGTTGAATGCAATCTGGAACAACAAAATACGAAAATGGTCCTCGAGGTGGACGAAACGATGAAGAAGGCAATGAGCCGGTCCACAAAATATGAAATTACTTGAAGGCAAATGCAAAAATACGAAAAAAAAAACATAAAACCAAATTTTAACGAAGATATTCGCATGTGTACGAAACGAAAACAAAATAATGCGCACGCGTGGAGCAGTCGTCACAAAATATCGTAACCTAATATATTGTATTAAATTTGCATAGAAATCGAATATTCTATTTTTTGGGTACATTTGGAGAGTTAATAATTATACTCGTATTTCTTTGGTGTGACTTTTTGAAAAATTTAAAGTTAAGTCTCTATCCAGTCACTAAAATCTAAATACACGCTATTATAATATATAATATAACATAAATACGTACATCAGCTGTTATACGCAATATTGTGTTATAAATATCATATTTATATTCATAATATATTAAGTATACATTTAAATTTATTCCGTTTGTTTTAAATATTTTCTTCTGTTTTTTTTTTTTTTTTTTTGATATACCGGTCATTACCATTCAGTATTATAGTATCACGAATCACGATTCACAATGCTATAAAGGTAAAAACGATTATATTATATATTCCCGTCGTTAAAATATCATAAAAATTACTATAATATACCATGCAAAATTAACGACGTCAATAAATTTCAATTATAATTATTATTAACTTGTATAAAATGAGTTTAATTGAAATAAATGCAAGATTTCATTTGAAATATAGAGTTTAGAAATGTATATATTTTCAAAAAATGATGAAGAGCTTTTTTTTATTAATTATGAAAACTCGTTAACACTAAATGATAAAAAATTCTAACATGATTTCGTGTTAAATTTGAAAGCAAAGAATCGTTACACCTTAAAAAACGATCAGAGTGGAATTAGGATTAGCTGCTATAAAAGTTTAGAATTACAACGAACAAACATAACACTGCAGCTAAAATAAAAATACTAGGTATATTTATTAAACTATGATTAATCAAAAAAAAATATCAGTTCAAATTTCAAATTATATTATTTTACAATCTGCTAATACAGTAAACTTACCTACTAAATCATAAACATATAATATTTTTATTATTTTGTCAAACTTTAAGATTTTTAATACGAGTACTAATTACAATCAAAAACTTATGTCTAATAATTTAATAATTTTTAAACCAGTTTTAAGCACCTACTTTTCATTTACTTAAAATACTTCATATAAAATGAAGTCATAGGTATATATTTATTTATATTTTATTATATTAATAAAATATTTATTTTTAATTATCTTAAACATGTTTAAATAATGATTACTACAAATACAATTTACTAAAAAAATTCAAGAAATAGGTACTCATAAAAAGTATTTTATTTTATATATAAATAATTGAAGTATAAGTAGGTATTTATTTACCTAATTATTGTGTAATAAATATGAAAACTAATAGATCATAATCATAAACAGAAATAATTATTTAAACTAATTAAATATTATTAATGCTAATATTTTTCAAATATACATTTCCAATTATCAAACAAGAAATGAATCAATATTATAAAATAAAAGTTGAAAATTAAAACAAATAAAATGATTATAAATTATAATATATTATCTATGTCCATAAAATATAAACTACGAGTAATATAAGCATATGCTATATGCATAATACATGCACCATTAATGTAAATTAATAGATTATATTTTGTGTTTTCGTCAAGAGTAAGAATAATATTATTAAAATAAAAATATTAATAATAATAAAACCCAACCTATAAACGTTGACAATGTAAATGTACCTATATAATGATACCAGAGCCCGAACTTATTCTGTACGGATACAAACGTGCAATGAAATAAAATATTAATATAAGACGCTGCACTTAAAAATATATACACATGTCGACCTATTAAAAACGTTTGTATTATTATTTATAATATCAAGATACGAATTTTATGTTTACTTATAACGTAATATCTTATCTTAATAGCCAGATTTTATGAAATTACCCATAAAGGTCTACAGAATTATACAAGTAAAACTGTAGAAGTAATATTTCACGAATATAAAATACTATAATGACCCGTCGAAGTCAAATATACTCGTATATATAGTAATAAATTGTAATATTTATACGATAATATTACATTAATATATAAGATAATTATACGTAATAATTAGAGATAGGTATTTTTATATGTTTTTACATATTTTTACTGGAAGTACCTATGCAACTTCAATTGGGTGAGTTTTCTCGACGATTAATTTTTCTATATATGAACTGGTATACAAACATTTTTAACACTTAAAAAAGAATATTTCAAAGTTAAATAATATTTTATACAAAATTATAATATTGTGTCATAGGAATAATTTACAAATTAATTAGATACCTATTTTATTTATTTATAAAGTATTTGTTTAATTTGAATTTTGCACAAAAACTTGTAACGGTTAATAAAAAATGTAGAACAAATTGCGGCCACATCAGTTTCTTTCTACCTTCTGAACGAAAATGCAAAAATGCATTTTTTTTTTTTTTTTTTTTTTATGTACATGGTATATTATTTATAGCTCATAATGTTGAATATTATTTTTATTGTATTTATTGTAAATATTATATATAAAGTATGTTATTATTGTTTTGTTTAAGTATACCTAGTTATAAAAATAATAAGTGAAATATGTAATTACTAATTATACATTACACATCAGTACATTGTACATCATCATAGTTAATAAACCATATAGTTTAAGTAATTTTTTAATAATTAGAATTAACTTAACACCCTTATAATTTTTATAAATTGTTAATTTTATTGTTTTCTTTGTATTTAATACAGTTTAATAAAAGACGAGCTGATACTCCTGCCGCAGGGATGTAGGTGTGAAAATCATAATGTTTAATTTTAATTAGAATTTGAATGCAATGATAAACCATTACATTCGAAAAAACGATTCTGAGCGAAGTTCAGTGAAATAATGTAGGTATTGATTAATATATATTGCCGTTTTTTCGACATTTTTTCGTCGTTTTTTCTAACGCATATGGTCAATTTTGAGAAATTCGAAAATTGACCTAAGTAAAGTACCAAGAACATAAATTAATAATATTCTAATATCGTTTTTTAATTTTTGTTATATTATATAAATATGAAATTTACAATTATACACAATCATGTTTTACGTCATATGTATACTAACTAGTAACTACTTACCACCCTTACAATATTATCTTGTATTACATATTATTAAGTTACTACTTAACAAGGCTAATGGTTCGCTGCAGACATAGAATTTGACTTTAAGCATAAATATAATAAGTATTTACTTTTTATCATTTTATATACTTGTTCAAAATAAATCAAACAATGTGCATGAACAATACGTGTATTATAGTATATGATTCACAAATTTCCAGTCTAACGTAATAAAGTATATGTAGGTAGTACGTAAACTAAAATTGATCAAAATCATCAATCAACGATTGTGTACAATGTCCATATTGTGTTAATAAATCATGTAGACTATCATCATACTTATAAAATGATTTCTTTGTTTCATTATTTTCAAAGAATAAATACACGAATTTTCAAATTTATTTCAGAAGTCAAATTATTCAAATATTTCTAACTTCAACTCACTTAACCATTGACTATTTAAAGAATCTTTAGTTCTTATTATTATAATAATTAATAACGATAATAATAACAATAATTATATTATTATTCAATAAATTATTGCGACGTAGACAATATAATATGTATAGCGACATAAAAAAGTTAGCGTAAAAAAATATTAAGTATATTATAATATTAATAATAAACTAAAAACGATACTATACCTATACGATAGTAAGACACACGTACGAGTAGAAATGTATGTTTTTAAATTTAAATAATACAATAATAATTATTGACTTAAATTTTTTTAAATTTGGATCATTATTTAAAAAAAATAAAATAAAATATGCTACAAAATAATATGCGTACCTATATTATTATATGTTTTAAGCGACACAACGAGAATTATTAAATATACATACTACATACATACCTACATTAAAAATGTTATTTTTGATACGAAAAATATAAATTACATTTAAAAATTAATTTAGTAAATATAGTTGATGGCTGTAATAAATAAAAGAAAAATTTAGGTATAAAAAATATATATTTATACATCATAAATTTATAATGGAAAAAACATTTTACGGAATAAAAATAATATATAGGTATATTATAGTGTGTAACGGTAAAAAGGTTGATTTGATTAAATTATGTTATATATTATACTAATACATAAACACATCTATAACACTGTTCATTTCTATGAGACTTGTTTTTTATCGGTCGTATTTATAATATATATATACTATTCTACTGCAGTAGATATTATTATTACGAAATGACAGTAAGACTTCGTTCTTTTACTCAGTATAATAAATAAAATAACAAATTAGATAAAATAATCTATTTGCAAGGCGCAAGTATAATGGTTCACATTCACACACAAATTAAAAACCAACATTTTTATTTCATTTTTCAATCGGCTCTAACTATTTGTTTTTCTGTGGGTAAGTCGTCGATCAAGGCCAATTTCAATGGGAAAATACTTTAAAAGACATAACTTGAGACATAATATACGATGTAAATTAATGACGTTTTGTTTTTCCAATAATTAAATATAATATATATATATGTATATTCATAAACATTTTAGGTTTTTTAATCATCGATAACTGAAGAAATATTAATCTGCTTATTTTTAGATACCTAATTAAAATAATTTTTTACTTTTTAATTATGAGAAGTAGGAAAATATAAAATCTTATTGAGAAATATATTTTTTATATAATATCTTCCTATTAAATTTTCTTACTTATTTATTAAATATAAAAATCATTTCAATAACAGTAAAATTATTACATATTAATTAATTATTTTAATTATTATGCATATAACATAATATTTATAAATAGTATACCTATTATTAAATAGTACCTATTAGATAAAACCAATACATCCACTCAAGATCTACAATTACAAATATTGGACATTTTTTCAAACTCATAATAAAATCAATTTTTATATATTATACTATATTTTTAGAATTTGTTTATATCAGTGGAATAGAAATACTATTATATATAGTGAACCTCATGCATCTAATATCTAAAATCTAAAAACCATTAGATGAACTTCAATTCTTTAAATATTAATTTGTATTATTCACATTCATAAATTTACAAAATTATCTATATCAAATTAATGAATTTCTTAATTTGATTCTTAATTAATTTACTTGTTCAATTACAAAATATAAATTTGCTAATTATTATTAATAAATAATTAAGTATATCAAAATTACATAAAAAACTAAATTATTTAAAGAATATTTATACACATTATGCGTTATGTTTATAATAGTTTTTCTTCTATTTTTTGAAAGGCTAATCATACATACATCTATTCCTTATATGTTATATCTTATATAATATAATATAAGAACGCTAAATACCTGCCTATTTTAGATTATACTTTTTATAATATATAGATAATAATTTCATTATTAGTTAAAGCTTGTTATAATATGTTGTTATAATAATGCATTATATACCTTTGTTATACCTACAATGTTCTATGTCTAGGAATTTTATTTATATTATTTTCTATATTTCAACATTCAGCTTTCTTTAAATAAAATGTATTGGCTATTAGCATTTAAGTAATTAAATAAATATAAATTAGTAATTTATTAGTAATAAGTAACATAATACAATTAATCAGATATTAACCGTTGCATATTTACCAAGTATATTATATTTTTCAGGTGATGTGAAATATTAAAAAAGCATTCATAATACATAAATAACACATAATATTACATACCATATAAGTATTTAAATATGATATAAATAATTATAGAAAATAAACTAAAGGGTGGTTACATTGTTACAATCTAAGTATGTGATTATTAAATATAACTTCCTTTTTTTAAGCAAAATTATATTGCTCATACCTACTTTTGATGTTTGTTACTTAAAATTTATAAAAGTTAATAAGTAATAAACTAAAAAGTAATTTATAACATACCACAAATATTTTTTAATTTTATGTATGAAACATGTGGTTATAGATTATACAAATCTACTATTCTGTTGTATTTTATATTATAGTATTAACATAGTCATTTTATATTGTACATACCTTTTGTTTGGCATTATTTATTATGCGATGAATTCTTCTTGACATAATGAATAATATGATTCAAATACAAATAATAAAATAATTTTCTAATTACCTATAAGTTTATTAATCTTCACTAATTTTATATTTTTACTTTATAAAATATACTTTTTAATAAAACATTACATAAAAGTATAAAACTACGAACTTCCTTTAAATTTAATAAAGTATAAAATTATTAACTAAACAAAAAAAAAAGTAACATCTTTATGTAGGTATAATATAAATCATTCATTTATTATGTTTATAAGAAATATTAATATTATTATATCTAATCAGGATATCACTAAATTTAAGCGGGAATAAATAATAACATAATAGACGATTTCTTTTTTTATCATAATTTGTGTTATCATTACTTTAAAATTAAAAACAAAGTTTATATTAAATATTATACTATTTAATTTATTTTATATAAAATAATAAATAAAAAATGTCATAAATTAATTTTTATAGAAATAATACGTTTTGCATGCATATATTTATCTTCGTATACTATTAACAGAGGAAATAGTACGTTTTGGATTAATGGATGTACCATTAGTAGGTATGTTTTAACAAATTTATTTTACTTTTCATTGTGATATCTATAGGAAATAGTACATTTTGAACAAATTAACGATTTTAAAATTATAAAATCTATAGGAAATAGTTCGTTTTAACTCAATCTCACGACACCAATCGATTCACCGTCATTTTAAACATATGATTTAATGTATAACTCAACTTTGACAAAAATGACAATAGTACGTTTTGCATTATAGCCCCAAAATTATTGATTCAAATTTTCACATTAGTATTCGAATTCATATAACGAATTCATATGGTACTCATAAATTTAAATATGAACGTAAGAGTTTCAAAAGTATATTATGTATATAAAGTATCTACGTGAACACTTGTATCTAATAGTTTAATATTTTCCGTGGTATCTCAAAATATTTGAAAATGAATTCGTCAAAATTATAGTTTCCGTATATATTACCGAATTTTGATCACTATTTGATAAATTTTTCTTTTGTAAATGGTCAATTTTGAGAAATTCAAAATATGACATAAATAATACATCAAATTGATACAATTCTCATACAGGAAACATATGTTATTTGTGGTAATCGGACCATTATTTCTGGTCGAAAAAATGTCTTCAGTCATAACAAAAAGATACTAATAGAAAAAAAGAACTAATATACATTCCTCGCTTAGCTCAGAATATAAAATATTAAACTATACTTTCATTAAAATAATATATATGCGTACTCTTATATATATGTTTCATTAATGTGGTATATCTTCTTTTTATGAATTGAGATATTCCTTTTCATGAAATATGAATATTGTACATATGATAATATAATGAAATTTTAATCATCTGTAGTAATATGCCGTCTTTTATATTTAATATTTATTTGTAATATTTTTAGAAATTTTTAAAACGCGTAAAGACAATACCCAAATGTTAAAAAATTAATTATGAACAGATAAGATGTATTTAAATCAGTTGGTGTAAGTATAATATAGGTAATATATTTTAGAAATTTAAATTAAATAAATTGTTATCCATTATTTTATAGAATATATAGCTATTTAAAGTAAAAAAGCAAGGAAAGGGATACCGGTTAAAAAATAACTGGTGTGGAAGGGACACAGGTGTAAAGAGGAAAGTATTAAATTTTGATTATAACATTTGAATACAATGATAAATCATTACATTCGAAAAACGATTCTGATCCATATAAGTAGAGTTAGATTTGGGCATTTATAGGTGACTGATTTAAGGATTTTATGATAAATTATTTATATCGAACATAGAGACTGATAGGTGTAAAAATTTTAATCAATACATATATTATATGATAAACTTCTCTCAATATCGTTTTCACGAATATAATGATTTATCATTTCATATTCAAATGTTAATCAAAATTTAACACTATCCTCTTTATACGCCTGTATCCCTTCCTTTGCTTTTGTGTGGTTACTGTTATTGTTATAAACTATTGTCTACGTATGTATATATTATAATCAACTGTTGTTATTATTTTTAGTTTTTTAGTTCATAAATCGTAAAACTATATATAATATATTATAATGTATAATAATAATATATGTGAGTACGATGTTTTTGTTGAATTACGATTGCTCGTGTTAAAAACACTCGTATAACCGAATTAAAAATTAATGCACAACAAAAAAATAAAATAGGAGTGTATTAATTAGAAGCGAAGATTTGTGTTTTTTAGTCTTCCGAAATAATATCAAAAATATACTTATACATGTACAGTGTACACATAACGGAGGAAACTAGAAAACACAATATGATAATAAATATAAAATAATATAATATATGCGCGGCGCATTAATTATATAATACGCAATATAACGTCTAATAATTCCGTGTCAAACAAGTTTATATTTTTTATATTATAAAATATTATAATATTATGTCTTATACGTATAAAAATATATTATGATGATCACGGGTCATCGCGTTCACCACGGTCATCCGTATCCGCTTATTATTCGTATTATTTATTTTATTTTTTTTTTTCACACGTTTTATTCGTATTTCGGTGTTATTCGATTCGTTCGAAATTCTTCTATATATAGGTATATACGAATGTATATTATTATATTATATACGAAAGTTCGTATTTTCCTAGTTAACGCGTTGTTTGTTTCCCGTTCGGAAATATAAAAATCATTTATTAATTTATAATTTTGTTTTTCTACACGCGTACATCATAATACGTATATAATATAATAATAATAATAATAATAATAATAATAATAATAATAATAATAAT
>JAIUCT010000011.1:6688713-6706894 GCA_021307375.1 Tetraneura akinire | reverse complement strand
ATAATAATAATAATAATAATAATAATAATAATAATAATAATAATAATAATAATAATAATAATAATAATAATAATAATAATAATAATACCTAATAATAATAATAATATCATATTATTTTAATTATAATTAAGTTTTTTTTTCTGTTCGAAATTATTTATGTTGTATATTTCACTCAGTCGAAAGTCGAAACGTAATGTCTTCTATAAGTTTTCATTTATATATAAATGAACTGTTATAAATATTTAAAAAATAATAATACTCGTCTGTGTATATTATGCACACATATATAATATTATATCGTGTTTTAATTTTTGTGCGCGATGTGACGTTCACAATATTTTATATTATCTATACTCGGAGCAGCGCTGCAGGGGCCACCCGCCGCTGTTAAGAGATTAAAAAATATCCACACAGGTAATAATATATTTTATGAATTCGTAAATAATTAAAACGTATATTATAAGTATAACTATAAAATAATGTTACAAGATCGGATATTCGTGTTAAATGAATGACGGATATGACGTATTAAATTTTCACCGTTTTTATAACACGATATCCTACTCGTCCTATAAAATACATTAATATATAATTAAGTTATATCTGTTTATCGTATGTTTTCTTTGTGTACTTAAAAAGTTGTAAGTAAGTGATTTCCGAAACTAAAATAATACTAGCTGCTTATAATACATATACATATATGGATATCATAATAGAAATACGGCGGTCATAGGACATAATTAATTTAATTAAGCAGTAAGAGTAAAACGTTGTTTTTTATAAAAACTAAAACTTATTTATAAACTTATATTTATTCTTTTTAGTTATTATTATACAACTTCGAGCGATATTGCGTCTGTTAAATATTTCTAGAGCCTAAAATTATAATATAAAAAAAGCAAGGGAATAAGGTATACTGGTGTGGAAGGGAATTCTTCACAGGTATAAAGAGGATAGTGTTGTATTTTGATTACAATTTGAATACGATGATAAATCATTACATTCGTGAAACGATTCTGAGCGAAGTTCACCAGATAATATATTATGTACCGATTAAATTTTTAACATTCATCAGTCTCTAAGTTCGATTTAAAAAAATTTATCATAAAACCCCTAAATGAGTCACCTAAATACCCTAATCTGACATTACTTCGCTCAAAATCGTTTTTCGAATATAATGATTTTTCATTGCATTCAAATTGTAATAAAATTAAACACTATCCTCTTTACATCTATTTCCCTTCCACACCATTATTACTTCCCTTGCTTTTTTATACTTTAAATAATTTATTATTTTATAATATAAAAAAAATCGTGAATGTAATATTATAATTAATATTAATATTGGAACTGAGTTAAGTATAATTATTTGAACAAAATTATCATAATTTTTCAAAAATTATATCGATTTTATTGTACATTATTGGAAAATATTGAAATATAATAAGAGGAATCCATATAAATACTTTAAAAATTGATTTTATTCAAATTTCAACCATAAACACTTATAAAAAAAATTGTTTTTTTATATTTTTCTAATATTCCGGAAATACGTTAACCAATACAAAAGTATGCTTCAATAAACTTTTAAAATAATTCAAAATTTGTTGTCAATTATTGCACCTATATCAAATTATTGTAAAATATTGAAAAATAATTTTATTATAATCAGAAAATATATATACCATAAATATCGATTTTACTAAAATATACAACTACATTCATTTTCCAACCGGAAACATATCCTTCTTGTGAAAATTGTCTACATATATAAAAAAAAAAGACACACATTATTGTAAAACCAATAGATTTCTTCTCTTCGCTCAAAATCTAAAATATTGAATTACAATCACCAATCTCAATAAGGTATGCGCGTTGTATTGCCGGTATGTTAGGCGCAATTTATCATATATATAATATAATATTATTAATATTAAGGGGCCTCTCTACTACCAATATTTTTTGTTAAAAACTACCTAAACACTTTACAATATTACTTGTAGTAGTTGTGATCGGATTTCAATTCTGAAAAAATATCAGTATTGAGAAATAAGTGTTCTTGAGATCGTACGTCGTACTTTTGTCAATTTTCATTTTCTGCTCACATAAAGAAATGATTGAATATTGTAAAAAAAATACGTTTTTTTAATACAATTAATAAATTATTAATTTTAATTATGTAAAAAAGTACTACGTACGATCTCTTGTAAATTTGTAGCTGAATCTAAATAGTTTTTCAAAATTGAAATCCCATCATTTCTACTACATGTTTTTTTTGTCAAGAAAAACTGCTAAATTGTTCAGTTTTTTTTCATATATTTCTCCTTGTATTTTCAATGACCTTCTTATTTTATATATGCGCGACCGTACTACACACACACTAATATTCATTGACGACTACCACAATGACAACACTAATGTGGTTATTTTCTGAAAATTGCCTATATTGAACTCCTTAATAAATGGCAGTAAAGAGGCCCCTTAACCTATTAGTGTTATATTTTGAAATTGTAAACTTATAATTTTCAACGATTGTAAAATGCTGTTTATTTATATATTTCAAATAAATTAAATGTATTTTAATCGAGTACTACATTGTATATATGGGTCGATGATCTTAATTCACTCAAAAAATATTGAAGCAAATAATAATGTAATTTGAAAATATATACCAAATTAGATTTTTTTTTTTATTATTGCATATGGCTTCGTTTAAGTAAACATAATAATAAAAAAACAAATAAACAAAAAATAAGATAATAAATAGCAAAAATTAATAATCGATAAAATAAAACAACATAAAACTATAGGCGCACAGTTAATTTGTGCATCCAATTAATTGTTCGAACACTGCAAGTTTTAGATTCTAAGCGAAGCGAAGAATGTATTGATTTTAAAATTATGTGTGTCTTTTTTTCTGTGTTTTTCTATTTTTTTTTTTTCTGTCTGTAAACACTTTTACTAAAATTAACTAATTATGTTCATCGAATTATACTCTTAATTATTGAATATCTTCAAATTGCACATAATTGAAAAATAAAATTATTTACGAAATATCTTATTTTTAAAAGTACTAATAAAATAATATCCACGGCCAAACTAATAAAATTATTTTAAATATAACCGCCTTCAAAAATCATAATTTTTCGTGGATAAATTGCAATTATTAAATAGATCTGAAACACCCTGTATAATAAAATTTCAACATTTTCAGAGTTTCTAATTTACTTGTTCTGATTAAAATTAATATTATAAACGATGAAAAAACGTACGGATAAAGATTTTATAGAATTGTATGTTTATTTTTTATAACGAACGGTAAAACGGAAAACAAAAACGGCGTACGTATAGGCACCTAAAAATACACACCAATATTTTTATACACAATATTTTTTACCATTGTATTACACGCACGTGTTTTAAAACGCCTGACGCCGTATAGTCATGAACTTTAATCGAACAGCTCGTGCTTAAATTTACGTACAGATGGCGATTCCGTGTGGTCCAACAAGACACTATTTTCAGATAAACCTACCATTGAAATTAAGTACTGTAAATAATAATTAATTAATTAAATCACACAAAAATTATCCGGTTATACTTGTGTAATAGACCGTATACTTTAATAGTGACATACGTATATTTTTTTATTATTAGTATTATTTTGATTTATTTTAAATAATCATCGAGTATTATTTACGATATTATAATATATATATATATATTATATAATATTATATTCGACGGATGATCATCATAAAAATTGACCAAAAATCACAATTATAATGTCTATTAAAAAAATATAATATTATTGAAATGACTACACACATTTGAAAACTAAACGATTTCAGATTTTTTTTTAAATAAATAAAAATATGTTATACAACACGTTTTATGTTTCGATTTTTGATCATAGATTCGTAGAATGTGTACATACACACGAGGGTTGCCGTTGTGGTATTTAAAATTTCAGGTCGACAATAATAATTAAATAATTGTTAACATTTATAAATAAAATTTTCAATAAATTACAGCAAATTTGTTATTAAAATACATCTTAATCGATTGAATATTTTTCACACAACATCCTCCTATAACTATTATACATTAAACTGTTTGATAAATGCAAATAAATTAAACTATACCTAAGGTTAGATTAGGTTGTATTGGATTTCTTGAAAATTCTGAAAATTGGTCCGAATTTATATTTTATGCTGATGCCGATGCCGCTGCATTAAAGATAATTAAGCACGTATACGATTTTGATAAGTTATTATATTACATTAAAAATTTAAAACAATTTTTACCATGCGTACTTATACAAAATAGTAATATTTAGTATATTTATTAATTGTACTTAGGTACTACTGTATTGATAAACTATAGTCTACCATGTTTTACCTGTATAATAGTATAGATATAAATTATATTAACAATCAAAGACCAAGGTTGAAAATTGCGTAAAAACGAACAATACTCAATAATAGAAGACAATCAATAGTAAATTTGTATTGTAAATTTAATATTATGTAAATTATTAAAAATTTATATATTAATACATTTTGCTTTTAAATTAAACTGTATTGATTAATCTATGTATATATATATATATATCTTTGACAAGTCATTGGTTATAATTTCAAAAATTGTAAATAACATTACAACTAATCGTAGGTATAAATGAACAAAAAAATAAAAAAAAAAACATATCTACAACTATAATTATATTTAGATAATTTTAATTAACAATCATAGACGTAACTAGGGGGTTTAGCTTAACAATAAGCCTCATCAAAAAGGCTACATTAAAAATGTATTTAAATTTTTTTTTGTAAAATACATAGGGGGGAAGGAGGGGTTGTGAGAGAAAAATTAGCGGGGGCTCTAGCTCCCCTTAGTTCAGAGTCCTAGTTTATGCCTATGTTATTTTGAAAAATTTTGAAAATTTTATTGAAGCTCAAATACATTTTACTCAATTCCAATTAATTGTGAACATTAGATTTACGTTATTTTTGTGTAGCATTTAAAAGTATAAAAAACAAGGAAAGGAATACTGGTGTGGAAGGAATACAGGTATAAAGAGGTGTATTGTTGAATTTTGACTAACATTTGAATGCAATGATAAATCGTTACATTCGAAAAATGATTCTGAGCAAAGTACTGTCGGATTTGGGTATTTAGGTGACTCATTTAGGGGTATTATCTTTTATGATAAATTATTTATATTGAACGTAGAGACTGATAAATGTAAAATTTTAATCGATAATTAAATATACTATCTGATGAACTTTGCTCAAAATCGTTTTCACGAATGTAATGATTTATCATTGCAGTCAAATGTTAATCAAAATTCAACACTATCCTCTAACACCTGTAACCCATCCTTTGCTTTTTTCATAATAATTATGTTATTATTATATTTACATATACCTATACACGCACATACGTAGACTACACATTTATTAAAATAAATTATAATTGTTAATTATTTTAAAATAATTATTTTATTTTATTTTTTCAGTTAAAAATATATTTAAATATATAAATTTTGGTGTTCACCAAATAATAATGTAAACATTGAAATAAATATATTATAATAATATATAATATATAGATACATAATATATACCTATACGTATAATACGAATTAGAGTTATAGCAGCTCAACTATAGTTGACGGTAAAATGTTACCTTTCAATAACAATTAGTTTTGACGATATGAATTAATTTTTGCTTCGTGTTATCTTATAAATATATTTTATCTGGTAATACGAGTAGATAATCAATATAATATAAACATTTAAATATTATGACAACACTGAAAGAATTTATATTCTACTTAAATATGTGCAAAAATTGTCTTTGTCTTTAAGCTGGATTAAAATATTCAATTTAGTATGGAACTATGGACAGTGGCTCAGTGCACATAGAATTTGATGAAATTTAGGGCAGTATGGTAGTAATTTTAGAAGTGGAAAATAAAGAAATTTTTTAAAATTTAATCACAATTATGCCCATACAAAAAAATAGACGTATAGAAATAAAGTATAAAATCATAGTTACAAAGTAAATATATTTTTCTAGCAATAAGGTATTATTTTTATAATATGATAGGTATATATAATATATATTATATATATATTAAAATATGTATTATTTATTCAAATATATATTAAATTATTTATATTGTAAATATGTAATTTTGATAAAAATATAAGGATTTAGAAAAATTCCACATTTATTACATACGTGTAATACTTAAAATTATATATTATAATAATAAATTAATATACCTAGTAAAAGTTTGAGAATTGAAATTATTAGAGAATTCACGATATTCTTTTGAAGTATTCTCGTGAATAAGGATAAAGGGATTATGGATCATAGAAACCCTCTGAGAAGTTTTGACTTCAACTTTTAACAAAGAAACCAAAAATTGACATTAATGTAGGTACAAATTCGATTATTTTAGGGATTAAAACCTAACCTATAAAATAACTAAAAACAGATTATGTTTAATAATAAACAATAACTTTTTTAAATTTTGTAAAATAATATTTTTAAATATTAATAGTACTAGTTATTTTTTAAGAGAATCACTATTAGTTTATACAAATTAACTTTTTAATTATTATTAAATTAATAATATAAAAATAATAATTTTCATAATTTCTAAAAATTTTATATTAACAGATTATAACTAAATATTTTCAGATTTAGAAATTTAATATGATTAATTTTCATTGTAGTTAATATCATGTAATGAACCTTTAAAAGTTTAGGAAAAACTATTCTGCTGTTGTGCATGTAGCTGTAGGTACTTTTACCAAATTTCTAACTAAATATTTTTAATTAGTCTATTATATGTAAATACAAAAATACTTAATTTAAATTAATTATTATAACAATTTTAAAAATTTTATTTACCAACTGACAATATTTTATTGCTGTTAATCAAATATTAACGTTTATATTTTGACTAAAATAAACCAAACAATATTTATAAATACAATAAATATAATTATCTTATATGGGTAGGTATACGTGTATTATAATGTATTACATTACAAATAACAAAAATATAATTATAAAGTTTTAAAATACGTAAATTAAAATTAATATAAGATATAAAATAAGTTATTGCGGAGAAAGTTAAACACGGTGGGGCACTTCTGTATACATACCTAACGTAAGTTCTTTGTTAATAATATAATATCGTTACTTTTAGATATTGAGCGAAGCGAGAAATATATCGGTTTTACGATGATTCACATCTTTTTCTATGTCTAAATATATAAATAAAAATTTTCTATCAAAAATAATGGTACGAATAACATAATATTTCATCTTTCCTGTAAAAAATTGCATCTTTAGTTGGTGTATTATTTAGGTTATACTTGTATTCGAATTTCTCAAAATTAACCTTTTATGCAAGAGGAAAATATATCAAATAATGACGAAAATTCGGCAATATTTAAAGTATAAATAAGTCCATAATATTGCTTATTACCGATAACCAATAACTCCAATATTTCTTTCCGATATTAAACCGAGAACTGATATATTTTAAAATCTGAATTTTTCAAAATAATCGAAGTGATATTTAGAAAAAAATCTATATTGCTTTCTAATATCCGAAAACCGATGTACTCATATTATAGAAATTTAAAAATTGAATACCTAATTTAACAAACCATACATTTTCATTCAATTTTTTTTGGTCAATAATAGATGATAGTAGTAACTACCACATCGGGGAAGACTTAGAAGCTTAGATGGTCAGCTGAACCACAGTTTTTTTCTTAGAACTAAGTGGCCCTTGTTTTAGTCTATTTTTCTGATTTACTGATTACAACATAGAATTATTAACCACAACCATAAAAATAATTTTACAAGAATACAAGATATTTTATATCGATTCAAATATAGAATGGTAAAACAACTGATATTGCCAATATCGGAAGATAATTAAATATCGGTTTGTATATTGGCCTAGCCTTAATTCAAGGAAACTAATTTTGACGAATTCAATATCAAATATTTTAATATAAAACTGAATACTGAAAATATTGAACTAAGATACTTGAAATTTTTTATTAAGTGTTTAAATAGATATCTTATATACATAATAAAAATTTGGAACGTTGATATTGAAATGTATAAGTATGTTTTTTACTTAATATGTAAAAATGTTAATCAATAATAATTTATAATCAGTAGGTACTTATAATACCTATCTAACTTCTGACTAAACTTTGCTTAGAATCGTTTTTTTTTTAATTCAATATACTTTTTATCCTATAGTACCATCATCAGTATCCTTTCCGCAGCTGTATGCCGTCTTTCTTAATAATACTTATATCTATATTTATTATTTATTAATTTAATTACATTTAATTACGTTACAATATTTTTAAATAGGTAGTTAAATATTAAACAGTTTATTATTAAATTTTACTTAAATTCCACAAATATAAATAATTATATACACTAGTGTAGAAGTGACAAATAAATATTAAAAAAAAGAGCTGATATTCCTGTCGTATTTAGGTGTGCAAATCATAGTGTTTAATTTTAATTAGAATTTGAATGCAATGATAAATCATGGCATTCGAAAAAACGAAGTTCAGTCAGATAATGTAGCATGTAGGTATTGATTAAAATTTTGACATTTTTTATTAAATATTTAAAACGCAAAATTTTATCACACATATAGGAACCGTATAGGTACACATATAATACATAAATGAACACCCTATAAAATTTTCAAGTCTCTAAGTTCAATATCTCATAAAATCCCTTGTCGCCTAAATACCCATATCTTAAAAAATTTTGTCAATTTTATTTAACGTTATTGTAAAATATTGAAATATAATAGGAAGAATCCATATATAATATTAATTTTACTGAAATTTCAACTTTAAACACATATATAAAAAAAAAAAATGAGTCTTGAGATTTTTCTGATATTTTAGAAATTCATTAAGATATATGATAGTATATATTTTCAATAAAACTTTCAAAAATTTTCCAAATTTTTTGGATTTTCTATTAATTTGTATTGTAAAAGTATTGAATAATAATAAGAAGAATATTATTATAGATTTTTTTTAAATTTTCGTTTAAACTAAAAATATCAACTTTAAACAACTATAAAAAAAAATTGAGAATAAGATTTTTCTAATATTTTAATATGATGTTAAGTAATATGTAAGTATACTTCAGTAAAATTGTCAGGCCTTAATGCTTAAAATTCCCAATTTTATCAAACATTATATACGAGTACATAAAAACGAGAATTTTACGAAATATTCAACGTCTTACATTTTGTAGAAAAATTAACGTTCCAAAATTTTACCACATATATATAGTACCTATGTGAATATCCAATAAAATTTTCAAGTGTCTAACTTAAAAATTGACTGAGTATTAAAATATACTAGAATATAGAAATCAAATTCGTTGAAATTTCAGTTTTCGTGAAAAATGCCATTTTTCGTCGTTTTTTCTGTCGCATAAGGTCAATTTTGAGAAATTCGAAAAATGACCTATATAATGTACCAACTTCATCCACTATCCAATCGGAAACATATGCTATTCGTGAAAATCGGAGCATTATTACGGGTAGTATTAGTATCTTCAGAAATAAAAACCAAAAAAGAAATCCATACATTATTGTAAAATTGTAAATTAATCGCTTCGTTCAGAATCTAAAAAATGTGAGTTGATACATTTTGTATATTACTATATAGAATATAGGTATAGTTAAATTTTAAATTAGCTAATGAAAACCTAACCGACCAAATAATAATAAATAATAATGTATTAATTCTTATCTCACTGTAATATACTAATATACCTACACTCCCATTAGTCGAAAAAACATTAAGAATATTCTAAATTTAAAGGTAAATACTATTTGTAATTATATATCAAATATAAAATTGAATAGTCGATTAATATTTAATATGTATTAGTTATATAACTTATTTAAAAAAAAAAAAATGTTTCCCTCGTATGAGTGAAATAAATGTAAATTATATTTCAATAACCTTATGATATAATATTATATCATGATAGTATGATAACAAATTATGTGTACATGTGTATCACATGCTATATTTATGCTTGTATAAACTTACTTATAGCTCCATTCCGAAATGAAAATTCTTTGATACGGTCGGATATGTCTATAAATAATCCGACACCATAATGCACCATATTGATATTTTTAACTACATCAATATTATATTATACGTTTTTCAGTTTAGTCTTGTAAAATATACTTTTAAAAAATATTTTAAATATAGGTAAAGATATACTTTTTTTCAAAATATATTTTAATACTTGATAATGAAAGTATTAACAAGTACTTTTAAAACGTATTTATGACATTCAAATTATTTTTATATTTTTATATTCAAATACTTTTTTTTAGGATTATATCCATACAATATAATTATTATTAAACAATACCTACCATAAAAATAAAAATCTATATTATTAATTTTTTAAACACAATAAGTCAATACGGTTTACATAATTACAAATAAATTTTCGTTAATATATTATACAAATAATCAATTCAAATTTAACATAATTTTTGGCACGTGTAATTGACAATAATAAATTTAATATGTTTTATATCATGGCACGTGTGTTGTGTGTATTGTTATTTGATTATTTAATTTTAAAATATAATATTATTTTACTTTACATGAAGAAAAACAAATTATCAAGATAATTTTAGTTTTGTCTTAATTCTTTAAATTCTATATACAAACATGGACAGATTAGATATAGTGATTAAGTATAAATAATGATATTATTTGACATATTAAAATTATTATTATATTGCATGACAATACTCAAATGTATTAAAAAATGTATTTGATTTCAAGTAAAAAATATGTATCTGAATAGGGTTAAGTGGAATAAATACAAATGCATTTAGATACATGTTTTTACAATTTTTATAATTTTTTTCATAATTCATGTATTTTTATTTCTGACATATGTACCTACATGAAAAATATTTTATTATACGCATATAAGGTTTAAATAATTTCAATCACAAGTAAAAATTGTTGGTTACTTTAAGAGTTAAAGTTAATTTACAGGGGTCCAGAAAATTTACATTTGTCTCATACTTTTGAGTATTAATCATTTAAATGGCAAATGAAACTATTTTGTTATAACTATGAGCTATCATTTTATTATTTAATATGTTCTACGGCTATACAAATGTTATAAGCCTGGGGTAAATATAAAATATTTAAAATATGTTTCTGAATACCTACTATAATTTTATTTAAATACTTTACCCAAATACTTAAAACAAAATTGGTGTTCACATTGATTCAAAAACATTTTTCTTTTAACCATTATGTGGCATTAATACGTAATCGTATTCTACGTATATATGTAAATTAAGGATAAAGATAAACTCGTTAAGTTTGAAAAATTTGAAAAATAAATTCATAAGGAGTAAGTTAGTTTTCGAAAATATCATCGCCGATCTTCAACATGAATCATTATGGCCTATATGAAAAAAACTAAAGGATAAAAAATATTACGAATGGATGTGAACGCGGAACAACCCCATCCTCGATCGAGTCGTAAAACCCCTCTATCATCGTCCATATCACAATGTATTCTATTCATTGCACCCGCCACTTCTACCCTTCTGCATAAATATAAAGGGGACCGACACAATTATTAATAGTGAAAATTCTAATATACTACATTGCACTACGATGTAAGAGATAAAACACATAATAATAAAAAAGGAAAAGGTAAAGTCAATAAGAATATACCTACTATATTAAACACTATAAATTTACTTACGAACATTTAAAAAATCGCAGTTAACGAATGTATACAATTGCATAATTTTAAATGAACTCTTCTATTAAATGAACGTTTGGTATAAAATCCAAACGTTGGTACCTTTATCATAAGAAGGTAGAAAATTAAATGTATACACAGTATACTTGTATATTGTATTGTTCACATAGGAAGTAAAAATAAGTAGCTAAAATATATTATTACCACAAATTTCATAATCTATATTTTATAAAATCAGTATTTAAAACATTTTTCAAAGAAATAAAAACATTTTTTTCATATAAAAAAACAATTGCATAAATACCAATTAATAAACAATTGAAATATTGAAGTATTAGATTCAATTAAAATATACGAGTATGTATAATTTTAGGAAATTTTCAAAAACTATCCAAAAAATTGTAATAACTCGTTAGAATAAATCATGTTATTTAAGATAATCGAACATATCTAACTATATGAGTTTGATATTATTTTTTCCTAAATTACTTATTTAATTTAAATTAATTAGTGATGTCAACGTTTAGAGACTTGGTTTAACGTTTTAGAATATTAGTCATTTTTAATTACAATATAAATATAAAAATGTATTCTAATAATATTTTTATATAAAATATTCAATTTTAATTTATTTTAATACTATTATTTTTGATATCGATTATTTGTTTAAATTAACACTTACTAACGATGAGTACCAACTGAATACTCATTAAAATAATAATAATTGAAAAATCGACATAATATTAAAATTTTATAAAAATAATAAATACTTTAATTTAATTTATTCAATTTGTGACAGACAATTAATAACAATAAAAAATACAGATAAAAATTATAATATTAAAAACGTATACTAATAAAATTATAAAATGTAAATAATAGTGACAAATATTATTAGGTACCTATTTCAATGTAAAGTTTTAATCCAGTCTAAAATAAATTATGTATATCTATTGCATTTTTAAACATATTAGATATAAAATAAACGTTAGTAAAACATATTATAAGATACAAATAATATACACATATAATAAAACGAACAAATTTTTTTGAGTATTAATTTTAATTATTAAGTTATAATTAATAATTATATCATTATATAAAAATACTTAATGGATTAATAATACAAAATATTTAAAAAAGTATAATATCGAATTTATTTTTTAGTATTTAATATAAATTTATATTTATTATTACGTAATACGTATATATAAATTACAGGAGTTTCAAATGTTTATTGGAGAGGAAAGGGGAGAATAATGACTACTTTTTATGCATTTTCCATTAATATAATATACCCTACTTAATACTTATAATTTATAAAGTACAAAATCATTGCGTTATACATGCAACGAAAAAACATTACATTATACTAACACTCATAGTATTCAAATAAGAGATAGATTATTATATTGTTGTTGTTGATGTAGTTTTTTATTATTATTATTATTATTATTATTATTATTATTATTATTTATTTATTTATTTATTTATTTATTTATCTATTTCTATTTTATTAGATTCACATCTAAAATTAATATTTAAAAATTTGATTTATCCTCACAAATATTACAATAAAGTTTATTAATCTGGGTCATTCCGTATTATAGGTATAGGTTTGTAATGTACTACCATAAACTTTGTATCATATTATAAATTAATTCAAGTGTTTAAAGAAGAAAATAACATAATACAGCTGTGGAAAATATATTAGTGGTGGTAGGATGGTTAACAACATTATAGTTGTATTATAATTTCTTTGATTTAATAATGCAATAAGAATAACAAATTATTCGAAAAAATATTCTGAGCTAAGTATAGTCACATAAACTTATAATAAAATAGTTATTAATATTTTGATATATTTAATAAAATATAGACATTAAATTTATCTAAAATAATATAAAATCTAGACTTAAACTCAAATTAATAGTTCTAAACTTATATTACGTATGTATAATATCTGTAATAAAATTTTCAAATCTCTACGTTCTTTATTTTATTATATAGGTAAGTTATATTAAATTAATTACTTAAATTTCTCCAAATTTATAATTTTAACTCTAATTTTAACATTTTAACAATTTATTAGTTATTTATATCCTATTACATAATAAAACTATTAAAAAATTCGAAAAACGATCTAAATAAAATAAAATATAACTAGATAGAAATCTCTACCGAAGCATATCCTATTATAATTATAATAAGACTATAATTTCTTTACAGAAAATAGCATCTTATCATTATTTTTAAAAAAAATTTCACAATCACTCTTATTTTAAAATTATACAATTTTGAAAACATATAAAAAAATTTCACTCTTCATCAATATACCTACACATAATATATAATAATGCACTGAAAATTCTAAATTTAAAGGGTTATTGAAAAAAATGGGACAGTCGATTTATAAAATATTTATAGGTAGATTAAGTAATATTTAATTAAGTAATATCCATTAAATTTTTAAACAATAAGACCCAAAATTGCCAGTTTTATTAAACATTAATAAAAATAAAATTTAAATTTAAAAAAATATTCAATGTTCTAAATTTAAATTTTAAATAAAGGTTACAATTTGAAAATTGATAACATGTATAAAATATATTTTATGTTTTTAATCAATAATTGGTCATGTCTCTTAGACCTAAAATTTTCTTAAATTAACACTTATCATAAAATAAATGAATCAATATTATATTTTCCGTAGAATTTAATGTTTTTCTGTAATTTTTCAATAGCTTGATCTTTCCTATAAAAACAATTCAAAAATGACCTAAATAAAATACTAAGAAGATGAAATTCTCTATCGAAAGTATTTCCCATTTATGGTAATCGGACCATTATTTCTGTATAAAGGTCAAAAATGTCTTCATACAATTTTTTTAAAAAAAAATACTCATCATTGTACGAGTACGAAGAATATACATTCTTCGCTTCAATAAGAATCCAAAATTATTCAGTATCGTACAGTAGATAAATAAATGTATAATAAATAATAATTATAATAAATAATAATTATAATAAATATAACCTATTCTATAAATACGTTTACATGTAAAATCTATCATTATATAAGATATTATGTAATATATATATATATATATATTATAATCGTATAATACCCTAAAACTTTAATATTATCACTTGTCGCAGGTATATACGTACATATTTTAAATATTATAGTTTTATTATACCCAAAATCACAAACATCAATTAAAATTAAATATTTAATTAATTATTAACTTAATTTACGAAAAACAAATTTAATTATTAATAGGTACTCGTATGTATATATAAATACTGCTTAATATAATAACAATGCTACATAATAATTTTTATAAATTTAAAATATTAATTTTATAATATACTAAACATTAGGTATACTCGTATTATATATAATATTAATATTTCTGACGAAGAATATAATTATTTATTGTTTCGGTTTAACTATGCACAGTAACCTGCAATAATATAATAATAGGTCTATCTTAGGTGTAATTGTTGTTAAGAAGTTGAAAAAATGTTTCGTTTATAAAAATTGTTACCTATTTATCTCTACATGAGTTTTCTTTTTTCGTTATCTCGTGTATATTGAGTTATGAAAGTATATTATATAAGTTAACGTTCATTAATTATTTTAACTTAAAACTTATTATATTATGTACCTATTTTATGTCGAATTTATAAAGACTATATTAAAATTGGGTCATTTAATTTTGTTTCTATTATTATAATATTAAAAATAGTAATTTTTAAGATTTATTTTATACGTTACGTGTATTTAAAATAAGTATAATATAGTTAAATTATTTATTTAATATAAAACATCTATAAGTATTATTTATATGTATATAACTGTAATTTTTTTTTTTTTTTTTTTTTTTAATATAGAACGACAGTACGACACAAATATGATAATATATGGTGTAATCTTTTGTTATACTGCTGCAGTAAGACGTAAAAAATGTATTATACATACATACATGGTTTATATTCTCAAGTGACTTAATTCAACGATAAATTTGATATAATAAATAAATTTACTTTAATGTTGTTGCCTATATAATATACAATAATACATTATCTATAATACCTTTTTACGGCTTGTGTAAACGTATCATTATAATACTGCAACCACATATTACATATAGGTACCTATAAATAGGACCGCGACATCGCACGATATTATAATTAAATAATTTTGATCATATAATATATAGGTAACGTGTATAATATATGATAAAATTATTATGATGACCGTGTATTGATATATTTAATACATTCAGATGCATATAATAGTGATAATACATAACTATACATAAGTCATAAACAGATATAATAATCAGACTTTCACAGAACGTGCATATATTATAATATACCTATGTTATATATAGTTTTGTGCTATAAGGTCCACTCAACTCTCGGATAGTTCGTTATTGAATACATAATACATATATTATAATATCGATCATTCGACCACCAGCATCGAAGACCATAACACATGTGTAATTTATTATAAACACTAAAAATCCTATAATACGTGCAATATATTATGATAAACTCGTACCTAGATCCGCACATCTGTATATAATATTTAACATATTACGTTTCGATTTTCGAACCTGCGCAGTGTTGTTTTGAGGTCGAACCCGAATCGACCTTACCGTAATTTACTAACCCGACGTGAATTTTATCTATATGTATATATTTATACAATATTTGTTTTCTTCACACAACCATAATATATTATTATGTAACTGAATTAAATAGATATTTTGAAAAAGCCTAAAAATATAATAACGTGTAAATTACAAAAAAAAAAAAAAAAAAATCATAGGTTCGAAATTTAAAATTTAATAACAAAACACTTTAAGCTTATATATTATACGTATTAATATTTATATGTACGTAATTTATTAAATGAATTTAAACGTTTTATATAGTGTTTTGCTGCATATACCTAAAATCTAAACCTGCAGCATCGTATTATTATCATGTTTGGTTCGGTGAAAATATTTTCGATTTTCCAATTTCGATCCGAACTACGAATCGAGTTCAGTAGTTATAATAGGGTCTGGATAAAATAATATTTTTATAGATTCTGGGATATTTATCCGCGTTAGATCTGTCATACAATATAAACCGACGACTATATACGATGTTTTCAGCTAATGGTGGAAATATACATAATGACGTGTATAATATATTTTTCAAACATTATAGTTATTTAGGTGCGCGCTACAAGAGAGAGCGAGGGCGTCCGGCACAGTGTCTCGGTCACTGACCGACACGGCGGCGATGGCAACGTCAACAGCAACGGCAAAAACAGTGGCTTTCACTAAACGTGAATATAATATGGTCGTGCTGCAGCCACAGCATCACCGCGGCCCGCAGTGGCGTCGTCATAAGGTTTTTTTCCTGACGCGCAAGAAGCTTTTTTAAACTGGCCAATTTTGAAAAACGACAAAAAATAATATAAATATAATGCATTCGTCTTATACTGTTTTATATATATTTATTTCAAACATATTATAGATTATATTATTATCGTTACCGCGGTATATGCGCGTTTTATTTCGCCGAACATTTTTGATTGGCGGATCGTATTATATTCGTATAATAGTTACCCGTAGTAAAAAAAATAACCACCCTTTTCTTATTTCGTTCTGACCTAGTCACCAAAATTACCTCCTTCCGCGTGCGAACAAACACGTTATTTTCCATTTGTTTATATATGATATTTTATTTTAATACTATCCGAAAATATAAATACCATTATAACGCTGTATATTGCGTACTATATTATTATATGCATAAATCGTTAAATCGAAAAGCATAATATAACGAGAAATGAGAAAATGTTCAATATAATATTATAACGATATTTTTCTCTCCATCATGTTATAGATACGACTCGAGACATTTTTTTTTATACAATTTTCTACATGCATTCCAAATGCACTAGTTGAAAGAAATATCCTATATTCTACTTAAAGATAAGAAAATAAATATATACTGAAATATTATAAAAATTTAATACCTATATTTTTACGTATTTTTATTTTATACCTATAAGTATATCGTGTCCTACACGCTACACTTCTACTATTATACCAATAAACATTGAGTATACTATCAATCTATCAGTCTAACTATACTCAATGATCTAACTTTTAACAATATTATAAGTATAACTAGTAACCTAAACCTAAACCTTAACCAATATTGAGTGCATTAAAATACATTAAAATCATTACGTTATTATTATCATTTTCATCAACATTATTATTATTATTATTATTATTATTATTATTATTATTATTATTAT
>JAIUCT010000011.1:6636219-6679266 GCA_021307375.1 Tetraneura akinire | reverse complement strand
CAATAATAATAATAATAATAATAATAATAATAATAATAATAATAATATTAGATCAAATAGTTCATAATAATTGATAATATATTATTTAAACTGAACAGAAAATAGTAAACGATAGTTCACTATACGGTTTTTAGTCTGTTCGAAATGTGTTAATCGCGCGCTCGTTTTTTTTTTTTTAATAACAAATTCCGAAGGGCATCAGAACCGCGCTCACCGCGTCTAATAACCAATGCCGCAGCGACTGGCACGCTTGGTAGTTTACGTGCATAATATGCGCGTTATTACACGGACATTCCGACCGATGCGCGTGCGCGCACCACAGCCACCGCGGTTCACCACCATCGGCGACGTACGAAACGCACCAACGGTGGTGAATCGCCGCGGTGGTGGTGACTGCGTTATATACTATACTATAGCATAGCACTGTACCATAGTACACTATACAGTATACAGCGACGACGAGGACTCGTTTTGGTCGAACACCAGTACGCCGCCGCCGCCAGTCGGTCGGACGCCGTACCCTCCCGTCCATCGACCCACTCTTACGCCCGACAATCAGAGGCTCTGTACATCGGACGCCGCGTTTACTGCGGTGGCGACGGAAATTACGGCGGCAACGACTACGACGACGACGGCGGCGAACGCCGTTTTTACAAAACAACCAGCTATTGCTATATTATAATATGGTCGGCGGCCTTCCCGCGCTCCACCACCCGATCAACATCAACACACACACACACAAACACATACACACAACAACACACACAGTGTTGCCGACACCGACCTCTCTCTGTTCGTTTGTTCGTTCAGCGTTCGCTGGCTTACAAGCTTTAATAATAATAATAATAATAATAATAATAACATTATTATAATGACGAAGACAGCGTTGTCCTTTAATAAATAATATGTATATATATAATATCCACAGATTTTTATTTGTACGAATGTATACTAGGTATATATATATATATAACTTTCGTTCGTTTTTATGCGTTTTTAAAGAGAATTTACACGTAAAAATTTCGACAACCAAAATTACGATATAATATTAATATTTCGTAATATATTATTATTGAAACACGCCGCGCGCATCACAAGTCCGTAGTATAAACCGCGTGATATTCCATTGATATTATATTTTATACATCAATTATATCGATGTACACAACGTTACGTGATGTCATGATATACTCGTACAGAATCGTACGCATTACGCGCGCGATGTATGATGAACGATAATTATTATAAATTATAATTAATCGTTTTAATTATGCTCTTTTGTAACGATTGTATATTTGTATGCGTGTTGTAGGCAATGGAAGAAAATTAGACCGCGGACACGGAGTTCGAAACGATGATATTTTAACGAAAAAATGCACATATTGTATCATTTTATACATAAAACATAAACATAAACATAAATTATAATTATGTTTAAGTAATGTTATTTTATACGTATATATATAGTATCAATTTGAGAATGCGTTTTCTATATTTATACTATACCCGTAGAGACATTTTTCATCACGCATTTGATAATAATAATGAATAATAAATATACTCCTCCATTTCGTATTTTATTACGTTATTATGGACCCGGGTAAGACGCGAGAAGAATGATTATTTCTCCACATTATTATTTTGAAAATAAGCGGGCTTTCGCGTTTGGCGAATAGCCGGAGACTTATCGTTACACCACTACAACGGCGCACCTAACGGCAGGCCTCATTGTTAGCAGTGCATGCAACTAGAAAATTGAGCGTGCGTGCGTTTGCGAATTAAAAAACGTAATAACCTACACACAAACACCCCTCTCTCCTGTTCGTCTGTCCTTATTTTTTACACTACGACGACGGCCGTCGTGTACGGTATAAACAATATCATATTATCTTTCGGCGGCAAACGCGAAGAACTCAAATTATCAGCACTCTTGTACCTACATTATTTCTATCACTCTCTCTCTATATAATATATTATATCTCTCTCACTCTCTAAATAAATACATCGTGTTGCACTCTTACATAATATTGTAATAATATGCTGGTATTTGTCATTCCGGAGTAAATAATCGTGCAACTCGAGTAGGTATCTGAAAACTTATAGTTTTGAAAAATCAGTTAAAAAATTATCATCTCGTTAGGACTATTGCAGCGGTAACAATATTTTTATGCAAAGTGCGGGCGGCACGCAGACGCTATAGCTATCGTTGACTCGTTTTAAGTTGTAACACTCGAAACACAAAAGATTACAAACAATTTTTCAAGAGTGTAATATTTTTGTTTATAGAATTAATATTTTCTGGTATTGTTATAACGAAATAATAATATACGTATTAACCTATATATATATTTTTTTTTTTATTATTATTTAATATTATTACGTAAATTATTATGGACTATTTACAATCTACAGTTCACACATTTCGTACTTCCGATTTTCTCGTATTTTATTTACTCATTCCGCATAAACAATAATATTATAGAAATATACAATATATAAAAATACGGACTGTAGTAAAATACACACGTATACGGTGTACCTATATTATATGTGTAGCAACGTGATTTTTAATAAACTCGTGTATTTGTCGGGTAAATATTATTGTTGCTTTGCTATTTTTGTTTTGTTCGTGTTGACTTTTTATTTATTATATATTTTGTTTTTTGCGATTTCACTAGAAAAAAAAAAAAAGTTATAAAATGTCATCGTAAATTCGTAATTATTATTTTTACCCATCCGGGTATATAATAATATATTATAGAGTACCTATGTTATGTTTAATATTTCATAATATAGAGCATGTGGCTGCTGTGAATATAGCAATCGAAGGCTGTTAGGAAGATTCTTCGAGGCTCGAGTAAAATCGGTAGGTGGTGTATAAATATAATATTATGGTAGAAGTATTATAACACACGTAGCAGAAGTGGTCGTTCTCGTTGTATGGACGGGTAAAGTGGTGGCGGCGGCGGGTGAACCAGGTGTACGCAGAACGTATATTAATATTATTATAGGTAGGTTGTGGGTGAACAGCAATAAGCGGTGGGCGCGATGGTGATACGGCGGCGCGTGGAGGGGACAAAAGGGAATGTTTTGCTACAACGACGACCGACCTCGGTTCGCGAGCTCGCGGTGACGATAACGCTCGTTCACGATATACCTACTGTTGAGAATTTTAAAATTTTGGTCAGAAGTGTTGTTATGGTGGAGAGGGGAACTAAAAACAGTCGACGATGACCATCGACTTCTTGTTTACGTCGCGGTGGTGACTTCGACGAGATTCCGCCGTCTGTGAGCTTTGACCGTGCTCGGAGACTCGACGGTTTATACAGTCATCTTGAGACTAAACTATATGCCAAAGTCGAGACATCATAATATTAAAATATAACAATAACATTACAGGCTTTTGCATATAATATAATAATATTCCATAGCTAATATAATAATATTTAGTAGGATATACGTTTTTCTTCGATAATAAATAAATAAAATATTTAAAATGAGTACCTAATAATAACATTCGCCAATGGCAAAAGAAAATATTCCATATAAAACCATCAATATTATTATCTATAATAATTTTCAAGTGGACAAATAGCCGTTACACGTTGTGACGTCCGCGTAATATTAATACGCAAAAATATTAATACTGCAGTTAGAGCTTAGAGTGGCATAGCCGGAAAAATATTTTTAGGAGGTGGAGGAACAGAGTTATTTGGAATCTGGTCTTAAATTATTTTATTTTCGGAAAATTTCATGGGCAAAAACAATTAATGGCTGAAAACTTTCAGTAGAGTACGCCACTGACCCCGAAATATTGTGCGATACACGGAAATTTTTTTCAAAACTGGTTGCGTACATGTCGTAATTATTTTTATAAATATATAACACGTATTAAAATAAAAAAAATAAATATATTTTCGAAATAGATATGGTTTAATAATAATATTATAAATAGGTATTTCGTATCAATTAGATTGAAAAAAAAAAAAAAATAAAATGGAATTTATATTCTTTAGTATATAGCCAATGAATTAAAAAAAAAAAAACGTACTCATTTATCATTATAACTCCTATAATAAGATTTTAACAATAATTAATATTATCTTATCTAGATAATTATTTTGTTATCTGGACTCCGAGTGTACGATATTATAATATTACATTAAACAATCTGTCAGACGACTTACGCGGTACGCGTGCGTGCATGTATCGTACACTATTATGGCTGAACAAATCAGTGCACGTGGTGATAATAAAGTTTCCGTGTGTTGCAGGTACGCGCGTACCAACCATTGTTTTATAATATTACATTTAAATATAACATATATTATTATTATTATTAAATATTATGTTTAATCATTCATCGTTACGCGCGTTTATCGCCGATTTGGGTGCGCGCGGCCTTTGGTCACCGTGGCGGCGGCAAGAGCGCGCTGCCCGTCGTTCGAATAATAATATCATAAAAATATTATTATATGTAATATTATATATTGTGCTTTCGGTCTTGCGTCGTAGGGCCGATGGCGCGGCCGTGCGTGGTGGCGGGCGCAGTAACGGTACGGTCGGTGCTATGTTGATGGGCGAGGTGGAGAGGGGGTCGGACAATGCTACGGGTCCGCCGTGGGTCGCAGAATGATAGTGGTTTGTACGTAGGCGGGGTGAGGCGAGCGGGGACTAGAGCGTATAATATAATATTATGTGTGTGTGTGTATCCGTTGACGGGCGCTTGCGCGTGTGCGCATGGTATACGTTAAAACGAGTGGCGAGAGCGAATGGGTTGAGCGGAGCACGCGGCGTTACGAACGCGGATCGGGGTTCGGTAGGAAGGGAGCGGGGGGTACAGCAACAGCGGAGCGGCGTCGTCAACGTTAACATTACGTTATTCACGAGTAATGCTTTGTAGCGTGTAATAGCGTATTGCTCTGCTTTTACTTCTACGGCACGCACGCGTCCAGCCGTTTGCGCGCGCTATTCGTGTGTATCGTAACATTTTGAACGTTTGCACATTATTCAAATAAATATCGTTCATCGTTTCTTATCTTTTTTTTTTTTTTTTTTTATTGCCGCCATTCCCGTTCATTCGTCCATCGTATTTTTCGTTCCGTGCGTTTTTGCAGACGCGTTTCACACAGGGAAGAAAACTTGGCGCGTATAGTTCACAGTAACGGGGAGCGCACGAACACCATTCGATACTCCGTCGATTTGCAGTTTGTCATAAACAAAACATAATACGTAGGTACGTGGCTCCGGCGTCCGTGTCGGCCAGTTTGTAATTGTACCATATCGTCAGTAACCCCCGGGCACCGACCGGCCGACAAGACGACGTTTCACGCGATTATTCGGTGGACGGAAGCCACTGTTATAGCCGTAGGTCACGTTATATGATGTTGGCCCGGCGCCGCAGACGCCGATACCGACGTGACAACGCTACAACGACCAACGACAGGAGGAGGACCGCGTCAGAAGAAGCCGTTGTGAACGAGCGCAACTTTGTTAGCAGCAAAAGAAGACAACATTGCCATCATCGCGGTTACGACCACGGCGACTACGCACTATTGCCCGGACACGATGACAACGACGGTAGGTCTGTTGTCACCGCTTTTGCCGCCGACCGCGGTAACTGCTGCCGTTGTCGAAGAACACCAGCAACAGGACTATTACTACATGTCGCAACCGCAGCCCGCTCGTGTCGTTCGCATGAAAATGTGGAGTGACGACGACGACGAGAGCAATTATTGCGCAGACGATAATTCAACGGTAAGAATGATAGCGATATTAAATTAACGTTGTTAATAATAAGTATATTGTATAATATTCGAAAGTAACGTTTAAAACGTCTATTGGCTACACGGTAATAATAACAATAATTAATAATAATGCCGATCAGAAAGTTCAACACGATAAAAAGTCCACCGACGATGAACTCGTGCGCTATTCAAAGTTCCCGCCAACTGTCGCCGCGCCGTTGATGCGCGCGCGCGCGCGTATGTGTGTATATGGATAGACAGGGCGACGACATATATATAATAATAGTTGACAACGCTTTGAGCGGTACAACTTACGGCGTGTGATAATAATAAACGTTCGTTATTGATAGTTTGGTACTATTTTATCCGTTTTGTATCGTTTTCCCATTGCAGTAATAATATTACTATTATTCCTCTTCACCAAAGTTATTACAAAACGTATAATTTTATAGGTACCTACGTATTTATATTTAAACTCGTTTAAAATAATATTATGTATTAATATGTATAATGGTTTAGTATTATGTTTTAATATAAATTTTTTTTCTTTTTTATTTTAAAAAAGTACTACCTACTTACATCTATTATTGTAGTTTTATGTTTTATATTTTTATTTTTAACACGTTATAATCCGATATTCCTTTTAATGCGTATGAAAACAAAAGTGTGTCACGTATTAAGAGTTATTATCCGAATTGATGGATTTTTTAATAATTATTGAAATAATAATAATAAAAAAAAAAAATATTAATGTTATATGATTATTTATGTAATTTTATTCGTGAGCTGTATATTGCTGTTACCCTTATGCGATAACCATTTTAAATTCGCTTGCTTTTTGAAATATTGTTTTTTTTTCTGAGCGATATAATAGGTACCATAATAATTATTATTTGTATAGGGGTTGTGTCTCAAGAATTCAAGAAACGATTGTCTAACACACGAGTACCTACGTACCGTAGATACGATTATTAATCGCGTGAAAAGATACATCGAATGATGAATAAACCGATGTGAGATTTATTCGGTATACGTATTTTTCTTGGCGACTCCATTATTATTTACAGATATCTGTACGATTTTTTTTATTTTCATATTATTTATCAGTACTATATTTTATATATTTTTATAAAGATAAAAACATTGGTAATTCGCAGGAAGAAATTTTGTTAATAATAATAATAATAATAATAATAATAATAATAACAATAATAGAAAGCAACGTTTACTTTGTTGAATAGCATATTATTTATACATCGATGGGCGAGTGTGTGTGTGTAGGTTGGTACTGTCGTGGTTACGACGGCGGCCTCAGCGGCAGTGAAGTATGCGGAGAAAGTATGTTAACAACGGCGCCGCCGCTGTCCGCTATAACAAATTAAAAATATAATTTTATAATTTTATACTTACGAAGAACACGCGAGACGTACGAAAAGGGACTTTTTTTTATTTTTTGTGTGTGTGACGAAGAGGTGCAATTATTCGCAAAACAATTTTACATTTTTTTTTTTTTTATTATTATTATTTTTTAATAATAAATACTATTATCTCAAATACGACGTGCTTTTTTTTCTTCTCTTCGTTACGTTTTTAGGCCACCGCTCCTCAATGTATTTATAATATACAATAAAGATAAACATATTATCATTTACGTTGGTTTATAAAACGGCGAAAAATATTCGATTTACCAACGATGAACGTTTTAATCATTTATGTCTTACTGTTACTAGTATTAAGTTTATTTCCAATTACTAAACGTCTTGCAAACAATCAAGAGATGAAAAACTTTTCAGTAGTTGTTCTGACGTTTTTCCACAGAAATTGTATTTTCCGAACGTTTTGAGAACTTTGCCCAGAACGGTTCGTTATGTTTTTCATATTCATTTATTAAATCAATTTCATCAGTGGGGGAAAAAAACATACTAGTGCATTTGTGAATAATCGTAATATTACCGATTTAAAGTATGAATGGACGCTAGAATATGATACATATTTTATAAATATATTACAATACGTCATATTTCATTAATATTTTGTAGTCGTGTCCAAACGCCATCTACCTTCGCGTGATACGATACCGATAATGGACGCATGCCTTTCTTCGTCCCATAGATGGCGCTAATAATTCGTTGTTCATCTTGTGTAACCGCAATACCAATTAGAACATCAATTTGGACAAAATTAAATTATTATTTAAATATATTATATTTACAAGTTTTTATTTTACTCTAAATACAATTCTTTTTTTTTCCTTCTGTAAAATAATATTTCGCACTTATGTTTTTATTACAGAATAATAACTAATGAGTTTAGTGGTAGCACTTTAATAATTGATTCAAATATTTTTTTAAAATTCACTACTTTAGTCAGTTTATTAGCCGTAACAATGTTTGGTGATTGATATGTTATGTATTATTAAAAAAAAAAAAAAAATACATATCAATTTAAGGATATAATGTATTAATTTAAGAAACCTATCAGAGGGGAAATTGTTGAATTATTTAAGACGATTTCTGGATTTCAATAGTCAATTGAAACATTCTTGGGTGCGTTACTGCGTTCAAAAACTCGTCGTAGTTTGGCAGTGTAAAGTCACTAATAACTTGTCAGTTAACTCTTATCAGTAGAGTAAAGAAGTTGTATTTATGTTTAGGTTAAAATAGTTTACTCAGAGTAAATAACTCGACATTATCGAACTGTGGTAATAGTTAAATCAATCTTTCCGAATATTACATAGTTACCTAGAGTTAACTCAAGTTGAATTTTTGAACACACCCATTAAGTTTAATTTTTTTGTGTTTGGCTTCTAGATTATGCTATAACATATACTCATAATCAGTGTTTGATTTGAAGAAAAAAAGAAGGGGGACTACCAGACTTTCAAAAAAATTAGCATCCCCCTAATATGCTTAAGTACATGTAATATCATAGGAGATTTAATAATTAGTAGGGGTACGCTCAAAAAAAATAAAAAATAGAAGAGGTAATCCGTCCCCCCTCAAATCAAGCACTGCTCATAATATGTTAGACTTTAGCATCTATGCTTTTAATATTTGCATATATTTTCTTCAAGAATATATGTAAAATATTATCTGTATAATAATATGTAGAATATTGAAAACAAATGTTTACATACAATTTTATTTTATTTTTTAAATATAATTTTTGAATTTTAATATTTAAATCTAGATTTATTTTCAAATATTAGTTTTATATCTATTTCAGTTAACATGATATAATATATTTATTAGTATATTATTTTATTTACCTTATTATACTCGTATTATATAATATATCTAATTATTATTTTTTTCTTTTACAGAATAGTTTTTTATTACTCAATAACATGGGCATTCACGTACCTCCAATATCAACAATATATACAAATATGTTAAATGAAAATGCCAGTGAGTCAAGTGGATGTAAAAAACGATCATCTATGTCCTTAGATGATGATCATATTCCTAAAATGCCAAGACGTATGGTCAATGGAGAACATATACAAAATGATCTTACTATTGGGAGATTGAATACAACATCTCAACTCGACAATAATGATGGAATACCATCAATTGTTACGACTACATCCGATATTAATGATGAATCAGTTTGTAATATAGTGAATGATAATGATGATCAATACTTACCTGCAGGAAGTTTATCACCCGTGTCATTATCTTCTTTAAATAGTAGCAATGTTACAACTTCATCAATTACGTCTTTATCTTTACCTTCTCAACAGCATCACACTCAAAATCATTGGACACAAAATCACCAATCACAGCAAACAATAAAATGTGAAACTAATGGTAAGTGTTATCTTGATTTAGGGAGTGGAGCGAACAGTACATCGACGTCAAAAACTGCAGTACAACAACGAACCAACAGTGAACCAGAATGCTGTGAATTAGGGCGTTGTGTTCCAACCACACAATGCTATAAACGACTTAGAACTATAATATTTGATGCATCAATGCGTAAATTAGGAAAATCAAACAATTCTGGTAATGGTAATTCACAACAAAGTTGTGAAACTGGATTACGGAGATCAGTGCTTATTTGTAATACTCTTAGATTGATTGAACGTGAAATGTCACGTGAAGCTGCTTCACAGCAACAAATTAATATATTACAACAATATAACAATAACAACAGACGATCTCCTACACCTTATCCCGAGGAATATAGAAATGTCCGGCCAGAAATTATGGATAAACATCACAGTAGTAGTAATAGTACAACAGAATCTATTGATTCTGGAGTTGATAATGATTATTATTATGATGATGATGAAGATAATGAAAATGAATTTAATCATACAATAGATATGCCAAGTAATCATCAACAGATTAATGGCCAACATATGAATTATTATAATTTAAATGGAAATATTGTTGAATGTGATAATTTCATACACTTGGAAAATTATGATGAAGATGAAGATACTAATTCTGTACCAATGGATCATCAAACTTATGATAATAATTTCAACCATAATCATCCTCATGACAATACATTACCTATAATTGGTAATAACACAACTATTACTTCAATTGATTGGGGATCGGTACTTAATTTGTCATCATCAAATAGTAATAATTCTCAGTCTACATCGCATACTTCGATTACATTAATGAATAATGCTGCTGATAGCGATTGTGAAATTACTAGTAATAATAATCGTAAATCACAACAAAAGCACAAAATACGCAATCATTACCATTATAATCAAAATAATAAACACAGAAATCATCAAAAGGCTTCAAAACGTCGAGAGTATGGAATATCATCATCATTTATAGAAAAAACGAAGACGTCAACAAGTTATCATGTTTTATCATAAATTCTAGAAATAATGAATAAGCTACAAAATAATTGCAATAATAGCTTATACGGCAAACAAATTTTAATAAGTGTTAGTCATTGTGAAACAAAGGTCTAACTATTATTAATTTAAACGTTTACATGTGTACCTGAAAAATAACATTTAAATTTATACATGGCAGTAATAACTAAGAATGACTGTAATATTATATCCATGGCTAAGTAACTAGGTATGTCAGCAATTACAACTTTGTATATATCGTGTGTTATGTGCAAAGAAAAATAATTTCAAATACATTACATTATGTTATGTACAATACAAATTATATATATATATTATATATATATATATATATAGGGCTGTTCAATTATTTTGATTAATCAAAATTTCCTCTGATTTATTGATTTAATCGATTATTTTAACGTAATTACTAGAAACGATTAATCGGTTATTTATCGATTATTCATCATTTTGATTGTTCTTGAAATGAACAATAATAAATTAATGATCTATTTTTAATATAATAATAATATTCCCATTTAAATGTTTGTAGATACGAGTACATTGTATTAATATTAATGTACCCTCATCCTCATGTTTATAATTATAATATTTAGATATATAAGATATAACTATATACTAAAACAGTGATCTTCAACCGTATAACTATATTATAATCTATATTCTATAGATGGATTCTTATGATACCTGATACGTTGATTTCGAACGACGATAAGTTAACACACATACGAATGAGTATCGTACCATAAATACATGTTACATGCACTCACATCAACATATTATTAATATAAATAGATTTTGCATATAATAATAGTATAATATGTAAAAAATATTTTATTATATTTTTACACATTATAAGTGAAGGATTATTTTTTAATCATTTTTACGTGAACTGTGATTAATGCATTCACATATAACCCAATTTTGAGTCGCCTAAGATTTTAAATTAGGTCGCGAATAGATCTTCTTTTTATATTATTTTTACAGTTTAAAGTTTAAACTTCAAAATATGAAGAAAAAATTACATTATAATATATAAAATTTATATAATGTAATATGTTCTATGTTATTTCATTATTGACATGGGTCCTGAAAAATTTATATTACAAAAAAGTGGGTCACCAATCAAAAAGGTTGAAGATCACTGTACTATAAAATAAACCAATTTACCAGTATAAAATAATAATAATTTTTCTTTTTGGCACCCCCTCATTGAAATTGTATACAAAATATGAATACTAATATAGTAATATATAACATTAACACTATACAAATATTTATTATAATTTTTGAAACCCCCCATAAAATTCCTGGGTACGCCACTGGTTCTTAACAAATCAATGTCAACTCCAAAGATTAATATTGTATGTATTATTTATATCAAGATCTGCTCAATGAACTGCTATTATTTAGCCATGATTATATCCAACAGGCAGCTCAATTATTATTATTTTTTTAAATTTTAATGTAAAGGTTATAGTATAATATTATTATCTATTATATGTTTATATATGTATGTGTATATATGTGTGTGTGAGTGTATATATATATATATACTATAAATTTATAACCAAACATTAAATTTTCCACTAAAAGACACTTACAATTATAATTAATAAGTATAGGAAAATGTTGATTTTATGACATAATATATTAAAATATATTAAGAGATTTGTTACCATTTTAAATGTTTTATATACTATTGTCATAGGTAATATTAGATTATATATTACAGATTACAATCAAATTGTCTTATAGAATTAAGAAAAAAAAGTTCAGTTAATTAAATATTGATAATAATAAATTAATTTTTATAAGAAGAGTTCTTGTGGATATTATATTATATTAATAAATACATAAAAACCCAAGTCCACAAAAAATTTACTTTATTATTTTAATATATACGTATTTCACTAGTATTTAAGCGCATGTAGCTAGCTATGATCGATCAGTTTGTGTTTAGTACTGAAGATGATAACATCGTTGTCGAAATACGTATTTACTAAAATAATAAAGTAAATTTTTTGTGGACTTGGGTTTTTATGTATTTATTAATAATAAATTAATTAACTTAAAATAATTTAAATACAAAATAAAATTAAAAAAAAAAAAAAAAATGGTTTAAAATATATTTGGTGAAATTGACACTATTTATATAGGTAGTTATATTTAATAAATAACTATTAACTAGGCATTATAATATTCATAAGGCCATTTTATGTTTTTAAATTTAATCCGTCCGTAGAGAATGAAAGCACAAAATACAAATTACAAACAGAATGTTGTATGAACAAAAAAAAAAAAAAAATAATAATAAAGTATTCACATAGTATGTGTTTTTTATAAAGATCTCTTTTCTTTTCATTTTTTAAATTATTATTTTTACCTAGAATATGCGATATAAGATATACAATCATTTTATTTGGTTATTTACTAATAAGAATTAAGGTTTTGGTTGATACTATATAAATTTAAAATTGGTTGTCTACAAAATTCAATTATGTACTTATTAATACATTAACATTGTAATTACAGTATTATTTATTTATATTAAATAAAAAAGTATAATATAAATTATGTTAAAAGCAATAATAAATTGAATGTAATATTTAATTAATTTTAATTTGTTTGCACTGATAATATTTGTAATAGTAAAATATTGTATTATTAATATCAAGATCTGCTCAATGAACCAATATTAGCAACATTGTTTATTAAATTGTATAAGTAAAAAGATATATAAATTGTATAAATAAATAAGTTATAAGTATCTATATACATATATGTATATAATTATAATATTAATTATTATTTAATGAACAAATGTATATTATTATTATTATATGATATTGTTATGGTAATTTATTGTTTTACCATAATTTAAAGTCGAAAATTACAATTATTTTGTTAAAATAAAGGATAGATATATAAGTAAATATTGATCTGTGAGTAAATTATTTTTATATTTTTCTACCATTCCTATTTTACTATTATTAGTTACCAAGTTTTAGAAATATTAATAAAAACAAATTATCTACATGCAACTAGATACAAATTTATTAACAGTTTTAAAGTGTGAGTAACTTGAATTAATAATTAATAACATTAATTTCTTATTTTAGATTCTGAGCGAAGAATGAATTGGTTTTACAATGATGTGTATCTTTCTTTTTTTTTCTTTTTTTATTATGGCTAGGATTTTAATAACCTAAAGAACCTAAAAAATTACAAAAAAAAAAAAAAAATAAGAAAATATGACCTCATAAAATGCTGATAAAAAAAAAAAAAAATTATATTAATAAATGAATAAATAATAATTTATATTATTATACAAATAAATTCTTCTCGTACAATGTTCTGAAATTAATATAATAAAAAATATTGTAAAATTAAATTATTATAGATGTTTAATATTTTTATACTGAAAAATACCTTTAAATTATTTACTGTTGCACTGTACAATAAGGATTCTTTCAAGTTTTGGAATATATAGGACCGGCAGTCAAATATTTTGAAATATTAACTATTTGTAGAAGACATGTTCATGATTTTATTTTTTAATATAATTTAAAACGACCATTAAAAAAAAATATTTTTGGAACTTCAAAAATCAAAAATTAAGTACCCAAATTTAATAATAACATGAAATATTACTTAAAAAATTAAAAAAATGACCTATAAATGCCAAAAAAGCCATCAAATCTTAAATAGTCAGAAAAATGCAATAAAATGCAAAATAAAATTTACATTTTTGAGTTTGTTGATGATAAAATCAAATTTTGTGCTTGGAAAGCTTTATACTCGAAATCACGGAAAAAAATGAAAATTCCTATACTATCCTAGTACATGTACCTATGTGTGTGTTCGTGGACTTGGTTGACTTCTATAGCATTACCCATCACCCTGGTCCCTTCCGACTTGGAGTGATGGCTCGCCTTCAGTGGCCAGTTTCTCCAACCAATACTGTTAGTGTTCATCCTCCTTCCTGGCCCTAAGTATGGCTTTCAGTTTCGCAAACTTACATTTAAGTTGAGCTTTCTCTTTCTCACTGAGCGCTAGGGTTGGTTTTTCTGATAGTCCCTGGTGTCGGCTCTGCATCTGCAGTATTTGCCACCGCTGCTGCTGTTGTAAGCATTGATAAATTATTCAGATGTACAATGATAGGTAATAAATAAATTAATGTATATGTTGACACAAAGATACATTTAATAAAATACCATAATATTTAACGTTTAAAAATTAAAATAGGTACCTACCTAAGAGTTATAAAAATGTATTTGTACACAATGCATGTAAAACATAATAAATGTAAAGTAAATTTTAAATAAATAAATAAATCTATTTAAGTGTATTAATTTTTTGAATAATCATATGATATAGGTATTGAGCTAAGTATATTAGGTAGGTAGAATAATCCCTAAGATGACGCCTAAGGCTAGGTTCACATGAAAAGCCTTAAACGGGTGTTGCCAAACACTATTATAACAGAAAAATATAATATCTATTGTATCTTGTATACTCGTATAATTGTCAATAGGTATATAATAAGTAATTAAATATCTTAATGACTATTGACTGATGTCATTAAAATACAAATAATAAAACCAAAAATAAAAAAAAGGTAATAATTTAATAATGATGTGTTTAAGTGTTTATCTTTTGTCTTTTTAGTCATATGTTATGAATTTACATAGGTGACTGTAGATCATAGATTAATATATAGATTTAATTATAATTTATAAGCGATAAGCATAATAACCAAGTCCTCGAGATCGAGAATCAATTATTATTTCTGGAAGTAAACAATCCGTGTAGAATTTTGTTAAATTAGGTTCCATGAATTTACAAAATGTATGTCTTTCTCAATTTTATTAAAGACATTTTTTTAAGACTCATTAAACAATAAAATGTATTTAACAATTCATATTTAATTAAAAAATATAATTCATATTTTTATGAATAAATTTTAAAAAGGTTAAAATTGTGAAGTTGTGAATAGTGATTATTTTTATTTATTATGTTTCTATTTACTTTAATAGTTGTTGTTACATGAATACATGATATATTTTTATTATTATAATATCATAGGTATCATATTATTGTCCATATAACAAATAACAAAATAATAAAACTGCCAAGATGTACCTATTATGTAAGTACCTATACTATATAAAATGTCATTAAACCTGATAATATTTATGTGTAGTTTTTAACCGTACCTAAATTTTCATCTCTGTGGGCTAGAAATTGATTTTCAAAGTCTTTTTCTGGAAAATAATATTTTATGGGTGCTGGTTATTTAATTTCAATTATTTAATCATTTTCTAACAATCAATCCATCAGGACTTGCCGCTAAGTATGGTAAGTATTTATCAATAAAATGTCCACATTTAAAAATCTATATGGCTATATATCGTTTACAGTTTTTAAACATTATTTGTTCAAAGGACAAAGGTTAATTTTAAATACCATAGTACTTACCTAAAATTATTTAATTAACTATAATAGTTTACCTAATGCATGAATAAATGAGACAAATGCTGAATGATTAAATGACGACAATAAATAATTGTCTAGTATAAGTATTTACCTTAATAAACATATTAGGTTTATATTTTATAAAATAAAGGTATTATATAAATTAATTAACTGTAAAAACTTATTTGAACACTAGACAACATCCAAATAACAGCATATTATATTATTCTAATTAAAATTTACTTATATGCTTTTATTAGGCATCAGTGTATATAGTGGATAACTGTATACCTAGGTACTAATTATAATTTTAAAATATTAACACTTCTTAATTATAATTTAATTATTGTTATATTTAAAATTATTATAGGTAATGAACTAATAATACATAATAGGTATTACCAATACTTATGTAAAATATCTAATTACTAAAATTACTATTGGTTAGGTACTATTAATTACTTGTAGTTGTAGGTATAATGTAATTTAAAAAGATCATACTATGATATTACCAGGAATCTTTGATAATTAATTAATATCTAAATATTCGATAAATGTGTATGTGGTGCATAAAAAGAAGAAAAAAAGAAGAGGTGATATTGAAATTTGAATGCAATGATCAAGCCAGGCCAAGTCCATCAAATAATATTTGAATTGATTAGAATTTTTACATTCATACAGTATTACAGTCTCTACGTTCAATATAAATGCTCATAAAGTCATTAAACCCCTAAATACCCAAATCTGGCAGTACTTCACTCAGAATTGTTTTTCAAATGTAAAAATTTATCATTTTATTCAAATTTTAATCAAAATTCAACACTATTCTCTTTACACATGAATCTATTCCACAGCAGTATTAGATCTTATTTTTATATTTTAAATAGAAAAAAATGGTAAATGTAATAATCACAATGTTTGGAACTGAGTTAAATAATATTTATTTGAGTTTCAATAAAATTTTCAAAATTTGTTTTCAATTTTATTTAACATTGTAAAATATTGAGAAATAATAAGAATACTTATATATGCTTACAGCGTAACTATTGAATCTACTAAAATAATATTTAATATTATAAATTTATAATTGCAAAAGTAAAATTTGTAGAAAATATGTATAATTTATCCATAATTAATAATATTTAGATGTGTATGTTGTAATTATCATTATTATTTTATGTATTAAAAGAATACTAAGAAAATAGAATACCTATTTACTTAAGTTTATTATTGTAGATGAAATATTATTATTTTACCACATAATTACAATTTTTATCAAAAATTGCTACTTATTGGAAATATCAAATTCAATTATGTATTAATATTTTTAAATTTTATTATTTCATATTTCTATATCTATTTCTTAAAATTTTATATTTTGTTAAAAATCCAAAAATTTGTATTAAATTTATTAAAAAAAAAAAAAAAAATAAAAATTTATTAATCTATTATTATTAAATCATACTTAATATGTTCTAATTAATCAATGATATTCGTTATTATTTATGTATATTTATAAATTATAACTATAAGTTATAATGTACAATTTAATAATTTCTTTAAATATTTATTATAATTGTTATTTAAAGTGTAAACTGGAAATTATATATCAACTAAAATCATGAATGTATAACATGCATTATGTTACCATATTATATTTTGAATTTACACATAACTTCACAATGTATTCTAATATTATTAAATTATATTTTAACATATTGAAAAATAAATTAAAAAAGTAACAAAACAATATTTTTAGGAATTATAAATTTATATTATTTATATCTACTCATTTTTTTTTATATTAATGCACAATTATTATAACTAATTTCACTGAAATTTAAAATGTACATCAATTATCTAATGGTCACAATAGGTGATTAAACTTTTACCTGACCGTATAAACGAAAGTAATGGTGACCATTATTTAGTTAAGTACTTTTTTAGTAGATGCTGAGTATTGTATTTCACATAAAGTTCTTTAAATTAGACTATAATATAGTAGGTATTTGATTCTGTTGTATGTTGCATTCTTCTTAATCCATTACAGTTGATTTTATTTTTATTTTCATCATTTTTATTCCAATATTAGGAGTTTTTTTTATTAATATTATAATCAATTTAGGTTTTTATTTCATATTAGGTTCACTAGGTTCAAAAATATGAAAATTTTGTTCATTCTCCAAACATTAGGTTTTATTTGACAAATATGATAGCGATATTGAGAAGAATATCATAAAAGTTAATTAATAGCAACAGTAATTACTTTATATTTTTGAGGTATTTTTTAAATAGACTAAAAATATTAATACAGATGGAATTTTAAAGATTGCCATTCTTGGTATTATTTTTAAATTTAATACAAATAAATATTTTAATTTACATTCTTTGATAAATTTATTAAATATGCATTTTATATTTCGGTATTTTTATTATACCTATATATTTATATGTACAAATCAGAATATTCTTTTTTATATTAATTAATTCATGTTATTTTTAAATGTAATCATTTATTATCTCTAATTTGTATTGTGATGACATTTCAGACTATTATCTTCAGAAACGCACAGCTATATTTGTTGCTACATTATACTATAAAATTCATAAAACCAGACTTTAAAGATAAAATTTTAGTCAATTCATTTATTGTTTTCTGTATGTAGACATAGTTGAGTGCCTGAATAAAAAAAAAAAAAAATAAATATAAATTAATTTTCATAAAACTCTAAATATTTATTAATAATGATTAATTTCTATATTTTTATATATCATTGGTTACAGTGGCATACATTCAAATTTGCTCTGGGGGGGGGGGGGGGTTAAAAAAACCAACACTAAAACCTTCCTTTTAAAACAACCTATTTTGCTAACAATCAAACACATTACACGTATAAATATTAATAGGCAAAATAACAAAACAAATACAAAGGTTAAATAGTATTTAATATGCACATAGTATGTACATAATATTATACATATTATATTAATAATCTTATATAATAAAAATTCTAGTCTCCTTTTTTTTTTTTTATTAGATAGTTCAACTAGCACTTCATCAGGAGTAATTGAATCATTTTTGTAAATCGCAGTGGTGTAGCCAGGATTATGCAAGGGGGTTGATGTAAGGATTAAATTAAGTATTAGTTATTTATAATTTTTTGCTCAATACTTAGGTATACTCTTATTGAGCCATTTAAGGGTATATAGCGGTGTACTCGTATATAGAAAAAAAAATTAATTGATACACACTACAATAAAAGTTAGTTATTAATACATTTCACTGAATTCAATTTCAATATTTCACGATAACTCGGGCAATTTTGAAGTTAGAGACTTGGAAATTTTGTTAGGTATTATATATATGTGATAAAATTTTGGAACCGTTACGTTAATTTTTCTACAAAATATAGGACTTTGAATATTTCGTAAAATTCTCATTTTTTTGTATATAATGTTTGATAAAATTAACAATTTTTGGCATTAAGGTCTATACATTTTACTGAAGTATATTTATATATTACTTAACATGAATTCAATATTAATTCAAGGTCTTTTTAATTGTATACATTATATGTACTGAAAAGTATTGTAATATTTTAAAGTCATATTGAGATAAAAAAAAAAATAATAATAATGTATAGTTCTTATAATAAATTGTAATACTTTTTAAAGAACTAAGTTAAATTAATATTTTAATATAATATGATAGTTACTTTGTAATTAAATTACTTTTAATATATCAGTCTGTAAAATCCAAAACATGAGGCCTATATATTCTATAGACAGCTAATCGTTCACCAGGCACGTGTCGGGAAAGAAGTCGTAGACAAGCTAAAGGTGTTTTCTTTGGGTTATTACCAAATGTAGTTAATAGCACATGATCTACACAATTTTCTTGTTGGTTTATCTGGTGATCATCTTTACGCCGAGAACGCATCTCATCTTTTATTAATGCTTTAAAGTTATAATCTATCATTAACAAATAAAATACCCCTCGTTCTGACAACAGATCAGCAGCTTGATGCAATGATCTATTTAAAAAAAAAAATTATCAATAATTACAATAATATTTAAAATGCAATACATCAGTGGCATGCTCAGCTTAAAAGTTATATGAAGCTAACTCAAAATCTGTTACCCCCACCCCAATTTAAAAGCCACATTTTTACAAAAAAATTTTTATTAATACTTTTATTTTAAAATTATACATAAATAATCACATTTAGTTATTTAAAGAGTAACATATGTTTTAATATATCACTAGATTTTGCAAAACAATCAATAGCTTCATTAATATCAATGTCAAATTTAAAATAAACTAATAACTAATTATTATAACTGCAGTATTCTATTTATTATAGTCTATAAGTTATAGATTATTTAATTGTCGGATAATAAATCTGATTAGAATTTTATAATTGATCACCCAACGTACAGGACCTATCCCTAATAAGCTTGATGCCTAGGCATTATTCTAAGCTATATTTGGCACGCCACTGCAATACATACCGCTTAAGAACATCTATCCCATCAGGTCCACCACCTAGCCAAGCAGCATCAATCATTTTTGAAATCAGTTGATCTTGATTTGCTATGTTATTTGGATCCATATTAAAAATTGTAGGATTAGGAACAGATTCACCATTTGGACCTCGTACATATGGAGGATTGAATATTAATATATCAATTGGACCATATGCATCAATAGAATCAGAACATTTAGGTGGCTGCATCCACGATAATAGATCACCGTGTATCACATCTATCTATTACCATATTCTTATTAAAATAAGAACAATGAATTGAATACAATATCATGATAATTTAAAACGTACATGAATGTCGTTGAGCTTACTCGTTTGAACAGTGGCCAGACAAGCAACAGGATTCATATCGACAGCAATACAATGGGCTTTACGTAATGCCTTTGCTACAGAAGTAATTACAAGGCCAGCACCACTGCCCAACTCGATAACTAACAATGATCTATCTTTGACAGATGAGTTATCATCACATTTATCCTGTTGGAGGAGACGGTTATGAACAATCCGTTCTAAATCCAATTGGAGAGTGTCAAGCATAAGAAATGTGTCTTCGGCCGGTTCATAAACATGGGCTGAAGCAGTTCCATAGTCATCGACTCCTTCTATCGTAGTCAAATTCCAATCCTGTTTATGTGTGTTTAACGATAATTATTACAATTTATTATTTAATTATAATTATAAGCTACTTACAGGCGTTTCGATAATCATGATGATCCGGTTGGTCAATATCTACTGTCCAACATTATATGCATATTAAATAATTATAATATACTTTAAAGTTTAACAACATGTATTCTTATATTTGTGATCAATGTCAAATATAATACATATTATACTTCTGATTGATGAATAACGAGTAATGAACTAACCACAGGAACCATGAGTTATAAACATTTGTCAAGCAGTAACCACTAACCACGGTTTAGAACTTATTTAAATCAGTATCTAGTATGTACGATGTAAATTAGCGATTTACAGAATATATTTTAAATCGGAAGGGTTACACTATATTATAGTGACTCTACGCCGTTTGTTGAAATTGAAAATGTAAAATTGTAAACAAACAAAATCGACCTGACGTAATAGTGATAACATTGATAAAATGAAATTATTGTACACTAATTTTACCATAATATTGTAACAAATATTACAATATTACATAGTTATATTATCAGCTGTAGTAGTACCTATCTTGTACTGCTACGCTATCTAACCATTTAAACTGATTATAAAACATCTGCGTTATAAAAAATACAATAAAAAGCAGGAACATTCCAACAGACAACAGTGGGTCCGAACTCACAAGTACTACAACTTTTTTGTTCCCTGTTATCACACTGTCATTTTATAACCATGGATGGATATTATGAATGTATGTTACTTATGAAGGATAATTGTAAATTTCTGAATTTCGAAGTTTAATTCGAGTTTATGATCTGATTTTTACTTTTCTAGTCGTTGGACATCTTTACCTAATGGCCTACAGACAATGTCCAATAGGATAATAGCAGGTTACTACTGACTACTGAGTATTGACTAGAATTAGCGATATCCGAAGTCTGATATTAATGAAAATTTAATTTCTAACACATGGTATTTTTTTAATTAATTCGGTAGGTAGTTTTAAATTTTTAATTTAATGGTTACAAATAATATTGTTAAGGTTAACTTATAATAATTTTTCTGTTTTCATTAAGGGAAGTCGGGAAGTCTGTAACTTAAACCGTTTAATAGAAAAAAAAAAATATTAGGTTTATATTAAATTACTAATTAAGTTAACTACTGAAAATAGTATCTGTCATCATTCGTTGTAGTGTAAGTAATTTTAGAAAAGTTAATTGTTTGATTAAAATTTTGTTTACACTTGGTATATTGAGAATAATGAGTTACAATTTAATCATGTTTTGATATTTTATTTATTTCCAGAAAAATGTTGAAATTAGTTAGAGGAATACACATAAGTGGTATAAATTTGTCTAGTAAGGCACAACTATTAAAGTTACGGAAGAAAACAGGATATCCATTTAATAGCTGTAAAAAAGCTTTAGAATTAAATGATTACAGTTTAGAGAAGGTAAAAATAAAATAATTATTTAAATAGTATGTAATCGTTGCATAACCAATTAATTGTGGTATTACCTACCAATAGGGTGGACTTGAAGTCTAGTTCTCCCCCTTGGACTGTAAATTAGTTTTTAGTATCAAACTTTGTATATTTTAATCAATAATAGTTTTTTTTTGCAATTATAATGTCCACATAGGTTAGTTATTAATTAAATAATTTTATTTAGTTGAAATAAAATAAATCTTGTTTGACTATCCCTATAAACAAATTTTGGTTGCATTATTGTATTGCATACTTTTGTTGTATAACTATAAAATATAGAAATTGATATATAGTTTTATTAATTTATAAATAAAATGTTTACCAATTAGTGCACACTCAATATATATAAGTTATATAAGTTAAGTAAAATAATTAAGTATTGAATGAAGTATATTTTAAATTTAAAAAATAGCTTCTATGTATAAATGAATTAGGAAAGAATATATATATATATGTTACCGTTAAAGTGTGAAATCAGGTATTTTATAAATTAATGTATTTTAATTTAAGTATATATAGGTACATTAAATTAAATAAATATTCTATCTAGAAAACATATAGAATAACTAGTTATTTTATATAATTTTAGAATGGAAGCTGATAAAGTATATACATCATTAACTAGTTAAAATAGGTAAAAGGTGATGTTATGAACCCTGATTTTTAAAGTCCAACCGAACCGAACTTAATATTAATCTTTTGAACCCGAATAGAACCAAACTATATAAAAATTACATCGAACCCGAACCGAACATTTAAAGTTAAATAATAAACTTAACTTATTTTTGTTAAGTACACTTACTGGTTAATAACTTATAGTAGTAGGTACCTGGTACATTATATTTGTTTAAAAAGTAAATTCAATTTAATGATTCAGTATTTTTATAAGTATTAAAAGTTTAAAAGTTAATTTATTTTTATAATAAACCTTGTAACAGGCTTTCAAAAAAATGTATGGTTCAATTTTCGAAGTTTTAGTTAGATATTATGTATTATATTATTAATTTATGTATATATAAATGTTTCAATAGTCTGAGTTATGGTTAAACGAAGAAGCAAAAAGGCTTGGTTGGAAAATGGCCAATAAACTCGCTAGTCGTGTTACTGTTCAAGGACTTGTAGCATTAGCAACTGACAAACAACAGGAATCTGCTACTTTGATTGAAGTAAATTGTGAAACAGACTTTGTTACTCGAAATAAATATTTTCATTCGATTGTTGAAGAAGTCGCTTCATCTTGCTTGGAATTTGCTAAAAAACAAAAGCCATCGGAAAATACATTTTCAAAAGTATATAAATAATTTTTAAATGTATAAATTATTATTATAATATAATATAATTTTAGGTTAATTTAGAAAGTGATCAGTTGTTATCATTAATTAGCTGCAAAGGTCAAAAATTAGCTGACTGTGTAGCAGTCACTATTGGGAATTTGGGAGAAAATATTATTTTAAAGCGTGCTACTTGTATAAACACTAAAGATACAGATTTGATTATAAAAGGATTAACACACCCATGTGATACAATTGGTTCTAATTTATTATGTGGTAAATATGGATCTATTATAATTTACCAGAAACAACAAAATAATGGAAATATCAACAATGCTTTTGATGAAAAAATCCTCGGCCAAATGTGTCAACATGTAATAGGTACATAATAATTTTACAATATAAAACTATATCTTTCATTCTTGTTATGTCTAGCAAATGAATTGAATATGACAATATGTCATATAATGTTTTAATATATATATATATAATTTACAATCTACCTAAAACTATTTGGATTTATATATTGATAATAAAGAATGTATCTGTTACGGGCAATGTGAACCATATTAAAAAAATAACAATTGCCAATAATAATTTATTAAATATTAGGATACACGAGTATTATATTATTTTAAGATATATAGTAAAGTAATTTATTTAATATGATACTCAAATTATTTATTAACTAAGGGCGAGTGAACACGGGAGACTTTGTCGCACAACTATTTTGTTTTTTTCAATAAAGTCTATATAATCGTATGTAAGTGCGCATATGGAGGGACACGACATCGACACAAATTTTCAGTTGCTCTATCCGCCGACAGCAAAGCGCGAAATTGTTTCCGTATTGTCTCCCTTTCAATAAATTAGTACAAAGTACAACACATGAACAACAGACGACATATTAGTTGCCGACTTGCCGTATGTTGTCTCTTTCGATTTTATTGTCATTTTTGTAGTTTAAACATTTTTAAGTTTGTAAAATGGCTGTTGTGAGGGATGAAGGAAGACATCGATAGTGAGATAGTTATAAATGAAGTGAAAAAAAGACCAGCATTATTTAATAAGAATATAAAAGATTATTCAGACACAAATTTGAAAAGCAAATTATGGGATAAAGTATATTTAAATGTATTGTATAATAAGTGCGCAGACAACTGATGTTTCCAAAAAATTACTTAATAAAACATGAACTTTTCAACCTACTACAAAAACTCGTGAAAATAAGTTTTATCAGGAAACAGTTGCTGTTCGTTTGTGGACTTTTCAAAACCCAAGAAACTAAAGAGCAACAAAGACGAATTAGTTGCGTGACAAAAAAGTCTCCAGTGTGCGCTCGTCCTTAATAGTAATATAATTATTAAATAGAATATTTTAGAATTCAGATTATATATTGTTCGTTCATTCGATTATGTTATTACATGTTAATTTATTTTTGCACGTGTGTCTAATATTGTAAATGTAAAAAAGACATATTTTACTATACAAAGTGTCATAATAGTTTGTCTAGTACAAACATTTAATAAAATAACATATAGTATTATGTAAGAAATAATTAATAATGTAAATATTATTTATTAATTATTTCACACTTACAAATAATTTGATTATCATATTTTATATATCACTTTACTATATTAAAGTTAATATTAAATTAATATAATATAAACTAATATCAAATTATTTATTATAATGGTAATAGTTATTTTAGATTCTGAGTGAAGCAAAAATGTCAATACATGGAATAATGGTTTTACAATGATGTGTCTTTTTTTTTTTATGTCTGTAATCACTAGGGCTCGGATTTTAATGCAATTGCATCTTTTTTTTGGAATGCTTGACACGATGCTTTCCAAGCTATAAATGTGTTTTAAGAACTCATTATTCTAATAATGAAATTTTTTTGGAACATTTTTTGCATTTTTTGATGTTTTTGATTTTTTATGGCATATTTTAAAATTTTTTGTGCATTTTTTATAGTTTTAGATCATTTTTACCTATTTCTTGAAAAAAGTTATTATATTAATATTAAAATATAAAATATAAAATTTTTGTATAATTTTGTACCTACTATTTATTCATTATTAAGCATTAATTTAATCAGCGGATTAAAATACTATACATTCGCGTCCAGCCTCAATAACACGTAAACAATAACACGTAGTCAATTATATACAATTTTATTTGGGTACTTCCTTATTGTACAATTGTCAATTACATTTTGATTTATAAAAATTTATTAGCTGACAACTGCCGAATGCCAATCATTTAAATTTTAAAATATCAAAGAAATTCTTATTGTTCAATGTAATATTTTTAATACTACATGTAATACAGATAAATTAAAAGAAATTATTTAATTGATTTAATTATGCAAATATTATGTTATTGTAACATTTCTGTTTCAAAATGATTCACATGGCTCAAATTCAATTTTTTATAATACCTATAAAATAATATTTTTTTTATAATACTAATTTTTTTAATTTTAATAAAAAATGCGTAGGTACTTTTATACAATTATATTATGTTTTTATTTCGAAAAAAAAAATTTTTAGAGCATTTTTTAAGTCATTTTTTGAAGTTATTAGGTCATAAATGCATTTTTTGATTGGGCATTTTTCGGTTTTTTTAGTGCATTAAAATCCGAGCCCTAGTAATCACATTTATTACCCGAAATAATACTATGATTTTCATGAATAGCATATGTTTCCGATTGGAAAGTGGATGTAGTTGGTACTTAACTTAGGTCATCTTTCAAATTTCTCAAAATTGACCCTAAGTGGTAGAAAAAACTGCATTTTTCACGAAAACTGAAATTTTGACGAATTCGATTTCAATATTTCACGATAACTCGAGCAATTTTGAATTTAAAAACTTGAAAATTTTATTGGGTATTTACAGGGCGCATTTAAGATTTTGGCCCATGGTACAAATTAAATCGTTCTCGCCCCCCCCCATGGGCATATTCTTGAAACAGTAGAACGGCGGTTAGAATGTGTATGGCGGTGTATGAATAATCGTTTTCTAAGAAAATGTTCGATTATTCGTATACGACTGCCGTTCTACTGTTTCAATAATAGGCGTATTTTAGGGAGAAGTTTTGGAGTACTTGTCCCCTCTCCCGTGAAAATATAAAATTACACTTTGATATAATAACTTTTAAATACTTTCAAACAAAATTAAATAATCTATGGTAACAGAAAAATATAAACAATGAATGGCATGTGCGGTACGTTTAAAGGTTAAAAAGGTTTTAAATTATTAAATTATTTATTTTTCTTTCCATCATAATTATCATAATTTATTCAACATTTTTATACCTCTTCACTACCTTAAAACTATAGCCGCCCCCTAAAAATTTACCGCCCGGTACAATTGTACCCGTTGTATCCTTTAAATGCGGCTCTGGTATTCATACAGGTATTATATATATGTGGTAAAATTTTGGATCCGTTACTTTAATTTTTCTACAAAATATAGGACTTTAAATATTTCGTAAAATTCTCGTTTTTATGTATATAATGTTTGATAAAATTGGCAATTTTGGGCATTTAGGTCTGAAAATTTTACTGAAGTATACTTACTTAACATCATATCAAAATATTAGAAATCCCTCGTCCCAATTTTTTTTTTATAGCTGTTTAAAGTTGATATTCTTAGTTAAAACAAAAATCTTAGAATCCATACGATATATGTACATACGAGTACGTATATTACGTACGTAATATGTGTATGAAATTTCGACGATTTCGATTTCAATATTTCACGATAACTCAGGCAATTTGAAAGTTAGAGACTTAAAATTTTTTTGGGTCTTCATATAGGTACTATATATATATGTAGTAAAATTTTGGAACTTTTTCGTTAATTTTTCTACAAAATATAAGTCTGAATATTTCGTAAAAATCCCGTTTTTATGTATATGATATTTGATAAAAATGACAATTTTGAGCATTAAGGCCTGAAAATTATATTGAAGTATACTTACATATTACTTAACATGATATCAAAATATTAGAAATATCCCAATGCTCAATTTTTTTTATAGCAGTCCTAAATTGAGATTTCAGTAAAATCAATATATAAAGTATTTATATGGATTTTTGTTATTGTTATACATGTAGACATTTTTTCGACCAGATTATCGAAGATATTTACGAATATTATAGGTGTTCAGTAGAAAATTGGATATAGTTGGTATTGGTACTTTATTTAGGTCATTTTTCTAATTTTTCAAAATTGACCCCATGCGGTAGAATAAACAACGGAAAACTGAAAATTTGACGAATTCGATTATTTGACAATAACTTGGGCAATTTTGAAATTATAGACTTGAAAATTTTATAGGGTGGTCATTTATGTACTATATGTGTACCTATAAGTTCCTATATGCTATATGTGTGATAAAATTTCGCGTTTTAAATATTTCATAAAAAATGTCAAAATTTCAATCAATTCCCATTATCTGACTGAACTTCGCTCAGAATCGTTTTTCGAATGCAATGGTTGATCATTGCATTCAAATTCTAATTAAAATTAAACACTATGATTTGCACACCTAAATCCTTGCGGCAGGTGTATCAGCTCGTCTTTTTTTTTTTTTAATATGGTTCACAATGCCCATAAATCATCCAATCAGCTATATTTCTTTTTAGTTAATTTACAATAGACGCAGTGGCGGATACAAGGGGGGGGTAAAAGAGTAATTACCCCTCCCTTGACTTGAGAATATTATAGATATAATTAATTTCTTTATATATGTATATTATATATAAATATTAAATTAAAATAATTAAATATAAAATAATATAGTAAATATAAAATTTTCAGACCTTAATGCCAAAAATTGTCAATTTTATCAAACATATACATAAAGACAAATTTTTTTTGAAATATTCAAAGTCCTATATTTTGTAGACAAATTAACCTAACGGTTCCAAAATATTACCACATATATATAATTTATATGTGAATACTCAATAAAATTTTCAAGTCTCTAACTTCAAAATTGCCCGAGTTATCGTGAAATATTGAAATCGAATTCGTTGAAATTATAGTTTTCATGAAAAATACTGTTTTTTCGTCATTTTTTCGTCGTTTATTCTACCACTTAGGGTCAATTTTGTGAAATTCGAAAAATTACCTAAATAAAGTATCAACTACATCAACTTTCCAACCGGAATCATATATGCTATTCGTGAAAATCAGAGTATTATTTAATAGTAAAAGTGTTTTCAGACATAAAAAACAAAAACAAAAATCACATATCATTGTAAAACCAATACATTCTTCGCTTTGCTCAGAATCTAAAATAGTACTTAATATGATGGCTATAATTATTTACATATTTTACAGCCAATGGGGGGGATTGATCCCCTTATCCCCCCGTAAATACGCCACTGGTTGAAATCTATAAGTTCTTACACTTATTATTTAGTATTTATGTCTTATATTGTATATACACGCACATGTCATCACTGAAATTGTCATTACCCCCTACTTGAATAATACCTAGATCCGCCCCTGAATAGACGTTAATATTTTAATTTTAAAAATGATTTGAAATTTGTTTTAATATATTATAATATGTTTTATATTTTATTAACCTCTGTAAAAATATTAAATAAAAAAAACTTTGTAATATAAAAGAATCATCATAGTAATTTCATAAATTCTGTTAGTATTATAGAAATGTTCATAAAAGTTCTTATTTAAAGAAGTATGTTTATTTATACAAATTATTTACTTTGACTTGACAATTACTATTATTAGTAACTCTACAAAAAAAAAAAAAATAAATAAATAAATAAATATATATTGTCCAAGTCAACATAAATAGATTGAATTGATGAATTTACAATCATAACTCGACACTATGTGTTTATAGTATTACTAAATCATTAATGAAATACATCATAAAGTAGTTGCCAAGTTAAGATAAATTATTAATTTTAAATGAATACACTTGTTCACAATACACTAATTTAATTAGCCTAATGATTAATTATAAAAAAAAAAAAAAACATTAAAATTAATAAGATTTAATTATTTAGGAATGAATCCAAAATGTGTTGGTATATATGATACACTTAAACCCAATATATCAGAAGAGCAAGATGATAATATTAACTTTTCAATGGATGAAGTCAAATCTGAAGTTGATGATAATCAAATGCTAAATCAATTATTTCTATTGGATTCTTCTATGACTGTCGGACAAGTAGCTAATGATTATAATATTAAAATAATTGATTTTATACGCTACGAATGTGGTGAAATTTAAATACTAATCTTTAATATATTTTGTATTTTAAAGTTAAATTTTAATTATTATAGTTAATACTAAAATAATTATTATTGAAACTAGTTAATAATAGAACTTTTTTTCTATTATTTTTAAATCTTAGCTTAAAAAAGAATATGTTATTAATATGTTTAATATATATTAACTATTAGTAACTTATTTCGAATAATGGAAAAAATAAAAATACATAAATATATAATATATAATATATTATAATTTTAATTTTTTAAAGTGAAACAATATTAGCATAAAAATAATTATATAAATATAGAACATGGTAACAAGGGTCATTTTATTATTAATTAAAAAAATTAAACAAATTACAAATTAAAGAATGTATACAAATTATATATTCTAATTAGAATATATGAATTATTTGGTCCAACCACGACGCCACATATATGCTAAGCTTGCAGCTGTACTAGCAACAAGACCAGATCGTACTACATTATTGGTTGATTGTAAAGATAATTGTGATTGATCGGATATAAATTCAATATTTGGTACCTTAAACAAAACCAATTTATTTTTAATTTAATATATTACATTATGTTTAATTGGTTAACATACATTTTCCCATTCAAAATAATTATCTTCTTCTGATTCTGAGTTATTATCTGATGCAATTAATTGAAAATTTATTCTTTCTTCAAATTCATTACATAAATTGCTATCTATGTCTGGTGGATCAAATCTTTAAGTGATAAAGTTATTAAATGTATTTCTGTATGGGTACAAATGCTTGCATTTTAATTAAATATAAAAGTATTAAAATATTAACCTTCCAAGGTCAGATGATTTCAATAGTTCCATCAAATTTCTTAATGTATGATCTGGGTGAAGTAATTTTGGGTCAACATTTTGTGTAAAACACAGATAAAGTACATTAGCATTTAAGTGTGTGACATATTTTGAAAATCTGACTGTATTTAACTCATTGTTACAAAATTCACTATAAATAAAGAAGTATTAGAATTATATAATAATTTTAATTGTGACATAAATATAATAATATACTTAAAATTTGGGCGTCTAGTTAAAAATACATCTAAAAAAAAAGATAATAATTTTACTAATTGTGAGGTATATGTTAACCCAGCGTTAATTGACCACGCTGGATTTAGTTCTGCAAAAGTTTGATTTAATGTATAATTTGTATCTGAAACTGTAAAAAATGAAAATAGTATTATAAAATTGAATACTTGTTTACATATAAAATACATTTTATTTATTTTAAATATAAACCCAATTCATTATATGCAGAGTAATCTCCATTTGCTGGTAATATAGGTGCTACAATACGATATCCCAGTTTAGTTGACCATTCGTCTCCAATTATCCATTGACCACATACATATGTTAGTTTAGAAGCTTCTGATAATGCATGGCTTAAACTAGTATTAACATCTAAAATTTCTTCATTCCTATGCAAAGATGGAAAAAAACACATGTAATATAATCATTTAAATAAACTATTTATTTATTTTTCTCACTGTTTAGTTGAATTTCCTACTTCACTCAATGTAAAAATATGAATAACAAGTTCTTTAATTCTTGTTCTAATCATGTTTTTTAATTTGGGCTTATTTCCAAATAATTCATTTGTTTTATCATGTATAATATCTTTTTGTGTTATTGTAAAATCTTTTAAACGTATTACACGTATTCTATATCTATCAACTCTACATTTTTGGTGGTATAAATCTAATTTTAATTTTTTATATTGATTTTGTTCTATACAAAAGAAAAAATGTATTAACTTTATAATAATAATAATAATAATAATAATAATAATAATATGAAAATATTACTATCTATTAGAAGCTTATTTTTTTCTAAAATAGTAAACTTCAATAGTTTTAATTTTTCCTGTAGTAATGATATTTCTGTTTGCTAAAATTAAAAACATAAATTTAAATAAATAAATAAAATAATAAATAAATTATGATAATTGTATAATAACTATGTACCTTTAATATGTTACATTGCCGTTTTGAATATATATTAGTACATTCATTTTTGAAGGAATTAGAACTATACACAATGCTTTGAAATTTTATTTGCTTTTTGTAAAATCTAAAATTGAAACTACATAATTATTGATTGCATTTATTGATATATAGTTTTAATATTGTCAATCAAAATATCTATATTTTAAATACGCATTTTTATTCAATTTTAATTAAAAAATAATTTAATACACAAAATGTATTATGAAATATTCTTAATAGATTATGTAGATATTTTAATTTACATCATTAAAATTCAAAATAGGTAAATAGGTTAAGTACACCGAACAATAGACAATGTAGTCTGATTCAACAACCAGATTATGTTATACTTACCTACCCCTAAGGGCCGTTGACGAATGGCCAAAATCACCTTTTCCAACACATGTTTTACAGTAAAAAGATTTAGAAAATTTGTAACACATAGGACATTTTTCTGTCCTGTAACACCATTTATGATTGTTCCTTCGACATTCTGGTACAGTGCAGCTTTTTGCTGATCGATTGACAGTGGGGATGGTGACAGTAGATGTAGCCAACGATGTTTGTGTAACCACGTCCGGTGGTCTTGTCGTGACGGATATAAGATTGTTGTCCATCGACCACGACGACACAATATGTACGACGACGTCGTAGGAAATTTGTCAATGATGGTTGACATCGAATAGCAAATGGAACGACGAACACAATAGTGTTCGCATAAGCAGCACAATTGAAATTAAATTAACCATCGACGAAGTGTAAACAAAAAAAAAAAAAAAACCAACTATGTAAAGACGTACATTTAAGTTTTTTCTAGCATAATTTTGTAAGTAAACATAGTGTTATTTTAAATTTACAAGAAAAATTGAATTATATTATTTGGTACAACATACATACGCACACACACACACACGTTTGTGCACTAATACTTATTGGAGAAATACGTGCGACTATTGATAACAGTCAGCTGATATTTTGTTATCACTGTTATTGTTTTTATCATCGACCCACTGCCTTACGTAGTAATACGCACATTGTATATATAATAATATTGTAAAATATGTTTGTGGTAATACGCCTTACCATTCTATAGACCAGTTTTAAAAATTACGAGCTTTCATTGGTTGAATTACGTATTTACATTTGTGAAAAAATAATCAATTATTGGTATGTTCATTAAATGCAAAATTAGGAAACGTTAAAAAAAGTAAATAAAATTCATTAAAATAATTAAACTGTATTATTCCATTTATTATTATAGAATATATAAAATATGCTTTAATTAAAAAAGTAGGTACTTATTTTTTTTCTATACGTAATGTAGAGCAAACGAAAAAAAAATGCATAGCGATTGTTATGGTAGGTTTTCATCTTATATCTGTCCGAAAATCAATTTTTGAAAAATTTAAAAAATATTATCCAAGACTGAATGATATTTTCTTAAATAATTCAAAATATTCTATTAATACTAAATGTGTATTATTTAAAAATTGAAGTAAAATATGCAAAAAATTAATAAATATAAATAAAGCGAAAAAAAAAAAACACTAATACTATATTATAATATACCTTTCAAAAAAAAGTTCAAACAAATATAGGTAAGTATTGATTACAATTTTTACATTTTTATTAAAACGCATACTATATATAATAACTCATTTACATTTAGATTTTAATGTAAGAGTTCCAAAATTTTATTACATATATTAAGTATATTATATAATACAATTTACAAGTCTAAGTTAAAAATTGGTCGAGATATCGTGAAATATTAAAATTGATTTCGTTAAAATTTTAATAATAATTATTATAAAATGCATTGAAATAAATAATGCCGCAGGGATATACCTAGGTGTGCAAATTATAGTGTTTAAATTTAATTAGAATTTGAATGCAATGATAAACCATTGCATTAGAAAAAACGATTCTGAGCGAAATCCAGTAAGATAATGTAGTTATTGATTAATAAATTGCCGTTTTCTCTAACGCATAGCGCATAGGGTCAATTTTGAGAAATTTGAAAAATGAACTAAATAAAGTACCAACAACATCCACTTCCCAGCCGGAAACATTCTATTCGTGGAAATCGGATCATTATTTCGGGTAATAAAAGTGTCTTCAGACATAAAAACAAAAAAAAAAAAAACAAAAAATATCAACTTTAAACAGCTATAAAGAAAAATTGAGAGTAGGGATTTTTCTAATATTTTGATATCTATGTGAATACCTAATAAAATTTTCAAATCTCTAACTTAAAAATTACCCGAGTTATCGTGAAATATAGAAATCGAATTCGTCAAAATTACAGTTTTCGTGAAAAATTCTGTTTTTTTGACATTTGTTTCATAATATTTTTCGTTTAAACTAAAAATATCAACTTTAAACAGCTATAATAAAAAAAATTGATACTTGGGATTTTTCTAATATTTTGATATCGTATTGTAACATGTAACATGTACGTATAAGTAGGTATACTTCAGTAAAATTTTCAGACCTTAGTGCCCAAAATTTCCAATTTTATAAAACATATACATAAAAACGAGAATATTTAAAGGACCATACAACTCAAAAAAACAAGTTGATCTTAAATTATAGTATTGAGTCTTGAGTGAGATAATAACAGAGATACCATTTAAAAATATCTACGACCATTATTTAGTAAGATATTGGCATTTGAAAAATACGCGTGACGTCATAATTTCGTTGCCGTCGTGTGACCCGTATACATTAATACGTGAATAATACGACTCGCTGTTTAAATGCTTATATCTCAGATAATATGACATTTATCAATGCTGTCATAAGTATACTATGTTAATATTGAATTATTGAGTAAAAATAAAAATTACCTAATATGTACTTGTATATAGGATTTTACACTTTTATGAAAATTTAAAACCACAATATCTTCTTATTTTGTAATTATATTATTATTACAGATTTATACCTACAGGTACACTAATTTATATTAATTTTTATCATACTATAAGTATCATAAATAATAAATTTTTACAAGATATCATAATATAAATTCCGATATTACTTTAGTTTAGATAATATACCAATTTATTTATAATTTAATATTCTCTGAATTTTTACAAAGTAATGCACATCTAATCGACAATCGTATTCACAAATCCGTATGTGGTGTTCGTAATATTCGTATTACAGTAATAATTCGTATTTCGTATAGTGTTTTTACTTTATAGTTAAATATAAAAATTAAAATTATAATGTTGTATTCAGTCTTCAGTGTATGGTTGTTGTAGTTAAAGTGAAAAATTTTTTTGAGACTTCTAATGAAATTAGTGACAGTTCATGTTTTATTATATTTTTATATTTATTTTATTGTTTATCTGAATTATTTATAACGTGTAATAAATGTTCTCCTATAGTAAAAAAAAAAACACATTATGTCCAAGGTGCATTACTTTTAATTTCAACCATACGTGATAAAGGACACACGTTTCAATGGAAATCACAAAAAAAAAAATCTATAAATTATTATTGTATATTTAATAATAATAATATTATTATATTATATGATTTAGATAATTAAATTAAATTCTATATGATAGGTAATATAATAAAGATATTGATAACTAATGATGCAGGTATGGTAATCAAATCAGTGGCGTATCCACGGGGGGGGGGGGCTGCAGCCCCCTCCGAAATTTCAGGAAATCTTAAATTATTATTTAATTAATTAAATAATATAATACGGCAATAGGTACGTTGTTTCTATAACCACATAAGAATATCCAAAGACGAAAACTTGTACAACGTCATGCATATCTATGTTATCCATAGAACTTATTTTATCGTATAAGATCATGATGTTATCATATTCACAAATCACAATATCACATTGTTATTATTGATATTCACAAATAATTGTTTTTATGTACTTAATTATAATCAATAATAAAATACGATTATTGGTATCAAACTATTAATTACTTACTATGAACGTTGTAAGTTGTAACACACATTTAGTCGTGTAACATTCATTTTTGTAACACTTACTTTACCCTTTTTTTATTAAATAAGTAAATAACAAAAACAAGTTTTAGTTTCATCTATTTTTTACCTACAGTTTTAAAAATGAGTAATAAAAAACGTGCACAAGGTTCATTGATTAACTTCTTCAGCAAAAAATCTAAATCTAAGTCTAAATCTGTAAGTAGGTACTCTAAGAATTCAAATTATCTCATTCGTATTATATTTTTAATAAAACAAAATTTTATAGGAATTACTATAAACAGTTGTTAAATAAATTTTTAATTTAACAAAGATAAATAATAAACTAAAAAAATAATTTTTACTGGGTAAGTTGTAAAAACGAAAATGATAATACATTTAACTAATTTTGCCTTTTGCTTTTGTTTTAAACTGCATGATATATTAAGTTATATACTATTTAGTAGAACTGTTAAATATTTTAATGCTAATCTTATTTTTAACCGATCTCAAAACATTCAATTACTATTCGAGTACCTTTTTACTGGAAATAATAATTTATATTATGTAAAATTAATTTAAATACGGGGGAAAATAAAATTATAATTATAATTGAAGGGCTTGCAGCAACAACCAGATAAATCCACTTTTTGTAATTTTTCAGTACAAAGTAAATTTAGTTTAAAAACTATTATTTATGCTTAAATAGAGTCAATAAAATATGTTTGAATTCTATACCTACTCATTTATACATACTTTTTGGAAGTTAGAATTAACAAAAAAAATTTTGATATTGAAATATTGTAAGTCAAAGTTGAAGGGAGCATTTTTCTATCTGGTTGTTGCACCGAAAAGCACTGTATTTTTTTAGATACTTAAATAAAGTTAATTATACGAGTACTTTTAAATTTTGTAGCATTTTTAATGCTATGGTCAAGTAGAAATACTAAATAACAACTTAAGTCTCTAAAAAAAGTCATATCATAATACCTGTGTTATTAATTTAGTAACATATGAAATTATCTTCGAAACACAACATCTGAGTCGAGGCTTGTAGGACTAGCTCTATTATCTATTCATAGAGATGTAGATATTACTGATGATATGGTACTAGATAAGTTTTCAAACAGTGGAAAAGCTAGACGACTAAAATTAACAATATGATGAAAATAATAATTTTTTGTTTTAAAATTTTAAATATAGTTGTTTTAATCACTTATTTTGCAGTTGTTTTTTTTTTTTTTGTAACTGATCAGCCCCCCCCCAAAAAAATTTCCTGGATACGCCACTGAATCAAATAATAATATAGAATAAGTAGGTTGTAAAATACTTATTATGTTTGTAGGTAGTAGAATATAGAAATATCAAAAAGTTTTTCATAATAAAATATATATTTAAAATTTAAGTAATAATTCTACTTAAAAATTACATTAAACTAAATCTATGTTTCTAAGTTTTAAATTATAATAAAGGTTCAAATTGATAAATGTAATATTATGTGAAATATAAGCATTTATACAGCGAGAGTCGTATTATTCACGTAATAATATATACGGGACACACGACGGCAACGAAATTATGACGTCACGCGTATTTTTCAAATGCCGATATCTCACTAAATAATGGTCGTAGACAATTTTTAGTGGTACCATTAGTTTTATATCATTTAAATTTAATATTAAATACAATAATAAAAAAAAAATTTTCAGTTCTATGGTCCTTTAATATTCAACATCGTATATTTTGTAGAAAAATTAACGTAACGATTCCAAAATTTTACTACATATATATAGTACCTATGTGAATATCCAATAAAATTTTCAAGTCTCTAACTTAAAAATTGCTTGAGTTATCATGAAATATTGAAATCGAATTCGTCGAAATTTCAGTTTTCGTGAAAAATGCCGTTTTTTCGTCATTTTTTGGTCGTTTTTTTCTACCGCTTAGTGTCAATTTTGAGAAATTTGAAAAATCACCTAAATAAAGTACCAATTACATTCACTTTTCAACCGGAAACATATGCTATTCGTAATTCGTGTAAATCTGAGCTTTGTTTCGGGTAGGTAGTAAAATGGTCTTCATACTTAAAAACAAAAAAGACACATCATTGTAAGACCCCAATACATTCTTCGCTTCGTTTAGAATCTAGAATTGAATATTAAAAAAGTAAACTAAATAAATTAATATAAAATGTATATCAATAAATATTATTATCAGCATCTAATTTTTAATATAATGTAATATATGTATATTGTCAAAACCTCAAAACCATAACTAATGATAGCTTGTGATTTATCCATTTAAGTAGGTAGGTACCTACATAGACTCTAACAATGTGTGATATGATGTATGATGTATCATATATGCATGCTGTGCGTAGAACTTATAATTTGTTTATTTAATAAAATTAGAAAAGTCAATTATTGGTAGTTTAGACTGGTTATAGAACATTATTTATTTATCATGCATTTTTAAATTTTTCTCTGAAATAAGCTTTGAACATATTTTAAAATTAGTCGCATAAATTTTCACTAATTGTGCACTAATTATTTGTATTGAAAAAAAAATAAAAATTGTCCAATTGGAGGGGGTATAGTGAAATTCTAATCTCTTAGTAATATTTGGTACTACCGTAATTATTCTTAGAACGGAAAATATTTTTGGACCCCGCGATTTTAGAATCTTTTTTATAGGTATAATCTACACAAATAAATACAATCTACACATTATTTTTGACCAAAAATATTGAAAGTGTATATTATGTGTTTATTTGCTTCAATAAACAAATGATACAGAAATTTAAAAAAATTAACGAATATGGTAAACGGAAAACGGGTTAGATATATCGGTAAAAAAAATATAAAAAACGAAAAACCATACGTAGGTACGATATAAACAAAAAAAAAAAAAAAAAAGAAAAAAACACCCCTAAAAAAATATACGACCTATATTATAAGTACGAGTACTTATATATAATTCTTTATGCTCGTGGATGTTGTGACGAGTATTACGGGGAGAGAGACTATTATGCTATAAATTTACGAATGAAGATTAAAGTGAGACGAAGGCATAAAGACATATAACTTATATATTATAGTTCAGACAAACCGGGAAATAAAGAATTATGCGACCTTTTCGAGAGAAATTTTTTTTTCTCTCGAACAATTAATGTAGCCGGAGGGACTTGACTTTTAAATTGTGAGAGGTGAACAGGGCAAGGGGCGGCGTAAACAGTAAACGAATATCCGAAAAAGACTGGAGAAAGAAACGGAACAAATGAACTTATTTTATTATAACCACGTGAATAAATTAGTCACTCATGACAAACAGTTGCTGGTGGTATAGGGGGTGTGGGTAATTGTAGTAAAAAGGTTCGGTGCAGGAAACGTGTTTAAATATATATACATATATACCTATATATATTATATAAAGAAAAAAAAAATAACAGAGGTAAATGGAAGTCGCGACCGACCGACAAGTATAATAATATAGTATATACCAGATAGGTAGATCGTGTATATATAACCGTCCTACTCGAGTCAAAGGGAGAGTATAATCTACTGACTGCAGCGCCCTTTGCCCGCTGTACCCGGAGTATTCTGTCCCGCGGAGGCAGCGGGGGAAGATTGTAATTCGGTTAAAAATAAATAAAAAAATAAAAAAAAAAACAACAACAAACAAACATTGCCTTTTTAACTCTATAAATTCGCCATACTTGACAGCGACTCGGTAGAAAATTTATGTCCGTTAACGTAATTTAACTCTCCGTATACATTTTAGATGAGATCCGTTTTATATAATATATTATACAAAATTGCTTCCGTGATGCACGAATTATGACGATAACAGAACGTATATATTTTATTATACATATATATTTTATAGTTTAATATTGAAATTTGTAAGAAGAATAAATACACGAGGTGAACATTCGATTACCTATAGTAATTTCAGTGGTACAATAATATTATTGTACCTATTAACTTAATATCGAAAAAAACGAGGGATATGGGTAGGTCGTATGTATACCATTTTATAATATTATACACCTTAACGCTAAGTAAATAAAATGATCCAATAAAATATAATATTAATAATATTATATAATATAATATAATATAATATATAATTATATAATATAATATAATATAATAAATATAATGGTAATGTTCAACGATAAGGTATAAAAAGGAAGGGAAGGGATACTATTAGTATTAGGGATACTGGTATTGAGATTTGGGATTTCTAATATATTGATATTATGTTAAGTAACATGTAAGTATACTACAGTAAAATTTTCAGACCTTAATGCCCAAAATTTTATCAATCATTATAATATTATATACGTACCTACCTACATAAAAACGAGAATATTACGAAATATTTAAAGTCCTATATTTTGTAGAAAAATTAACGTAACGGTTCAAAAATGTTATCACGTATATATAGTACCTACCTATGTCAACATCCAATAAAATTTTCACGTCTATAACTTCGAAATTGTCTGAGTTAACGTGAAATATTGAAATTGAATTCATCGAAATTTCAGTTTTTGTGAAAAATGCCGTTTTTTTTGTCATTTTTTTGTCGTTTTTTCTATCGCATAGGGTCAATTTTGAGAATTTCGAAAAAAGTACCAATTACATCCATTTTCCAATCGGAAACATAAGCTATTAGTGAAAATCGGAGTATTATTTCGGGGAGTAAAAGTTTCTTTAGGCATAAAAAAAAAGACGCACATCATTGTATAACTTCGCACAGAATGTAAAATAATGAAATCGTTGAATAAGTTATTTCACGATGAATGATGAAAGTGTAATATTTTTAAGATTAACTATATAATATTATGTATAATGGTAATTAGAATTATTACTAATAATTTGTTAGTAAAACAAACCTTACCTAACCCACGTATTTTTTTTATTAATTGTGTTTTAAATAATAAGTAACCTATATTTATATATTATTATTATTCTTTATTGCCTTTTTTTGTACTTAATAATGAATTTGTAAATTGTATTTGTTACCATATAACTACTACGAGTATTATATTATATATTTGAAATAGTGAATACACGAACTTACACTATTTATTATGTATTTATGCATAAACACATATAGGTATATTAAATAATATAATATATTATTTCTGTAATGTATTAACATTTGTTATAGTTTGTTGACAATATTTTTATGTAGGTAATACATATATACTCGTAAAATATAATTTTATAAACACGTTAAACTGATATGAATAATTTAAAACACGTTTTAGAATAATACATTATTAGTTTATTACACTTGAAAAAAATGAGACGATTTACGACCAACTTTTTTAATTAAAATATTTTCAGCAAAAATACATAAATGAATAAATAATATATATTATAGAATAGAGTATTCCGAGTATACGCATTATTTATAAATTGTTCCCAGTTGATTACTTAAAATCTGACAAACACAGCAACATAAGTGTCGAAACTATAGCAATCGCAAAATAAAAATGCTTCTTTATTATAAAAATTGAAAATGAAAATGCTCATCCAGCATATAATATCTAATTTCATGGTGGGATTGGTTTAAGAAGTACGCGTGAGTATCAACCACAATCGGAAAACTTACTTTAAAATATTAAATTCTCTGTTCTTACCCCTTTTTATCTATTATATCCATGAAGTCCCATAGGATAACTTACCTTGACCAATTCTTCGGGGAATTAACAATTTCAGTTATGATAAAACTTTTTTTTGTTTCATTTAATATTTCATATAAATTCGAACGTCTACGTATACCTACTTTCCACTCGTTTCCAGTTTCAACGTATATTTTCACATTTGATTAATGTTATAAGTTAGGAATATAATAATGATTATGGGTTTTTATTAATATTATATAATAATAAGAACCTAGCCTACATAACTAAAATAACTACTTAATTTAACTGATCTAAAAAAGAACTCATTATTCTATGTCTGGATTATATATTGTGCAAAAGGGACAACAATTTGGTATTAATGGAAAAATACGAGAGACGGATAAATCCTGTAATTTTTAATTTTCTGTTAAGTTGAATTAAATGTGAATTTATTTAATCATTATTTTTATATAGAATCGGTACATTTAATTAAGTGTTATAAAAAAAAAAAAAAAAAAAAAAATTGTAATAAATAATATGTATGATGTGGGCATATGCGTGTCCAGATATTTTTCACGGGTAGTGTACCATTTATTTTACTTACTAGTTACTACAACTACTTGATTGAGAATAAAACATAGCGGAAAATATTATAAATGTACTTATATTTTTTTAAGTTATAAGTTATGAGTAATTAATATTTATTGGCTAATATCGGTTGAATTATGTTTAAAATAATGTTAATAAATTACAAGTTTTAACAAAATTAATACTTATTTATTTTTAAAAATGATTTCCATTTTGATCTTGCAATATTATAGTGTCTGGGCCAGGGCCGTATTTAGGAATTTAGCGCCCATGGGCACCAAATTTATGGAGCCCCCAAAAATCATAATTATTATTGTGCCTTTTAGATTTTTACCTTAAGGTGTGATGGGTTGTTTTTATTATTCATAAACAAAATTAATGAATAATAAAATGTTACAAATGTTATTAAATTAGTAAATAAATATAATATAATATTAATTATAACTTATTGATTGTAAATAAAAAAAAAAAAAAAAATATAAAATACAAAAAAATTGTAATTAATAATACTATTTAAACTTGTATCCCTGCGGCAGGAGTATCAGCTTTTCTTTTTTATATATTAAA
>JAIUCT010000011.1:6586871-6603625 GCA_021307375.1 Tetraneura akinire | reverse complement strand
TAATAATAATAATTATTATTATTATTATTATTATTATTATTTTTTTTATTTATATATAATATCCACAAGAACTCTTCTTATAAAATTTATATAGGTATGTATGTTTACTATAAGTATAATAATTATAATAATAATACTGATAATGGATTCATTCTAAACCGGTTGTTATTTGTTTTGCGAACCATTTGAATTATTATAGTGAGTATTTAAATTGATATTATAAATTATTTTAACGACTATAAAGTAATATTGATAATAATTAATAACAATATAATTGTGTTGTAGTTTGAATCGTTTCTTTTAGGACATTATATATTTTGTAGTATAACTATACCTAAAGTCTATATAAATTATGATTTTGATTACTGTTTTAGTTGCGTTTAATATGTTAAATACAGTGAAAATGAGTTTGAAATAATACTTTTAAATTAATATAACATTAAACATATTATATAAATTTAAATTTAAATAATAATTAATAATTATACACATAATAAATATTTAAAACCTAATATTGTTTTTATATACATTATGCCATTTATGGCATTTTATAACATCAAAGATCGGGTATGGCAAATTTTTCTTATCTTATTTCGCAGAAAATAATTTTTGATGGTGGTGGTTGTGGGAGGAGGGGATGTTATTCGTGTGCCATAAAAATTCTAAAGATATTACAAGTGGGACAATAATTAAATGAGTATAGTATTAAAATCTGCAGGTTCACGAAGTTTGATCGATTGAGAGGTTTTATTTTTTATCAAATACATAGAGTGTACGTTTTGTATTTATTTTATTCACTATACAGCGAAATTATGGACGTATCGATCATTTTGTCGTAGGTACTACCAAATGGGCCATCGAACGGACAACTGATGCGGTCTTTGTTCTTTTCCGAAGTTAGGGTCCGCGGGTACACGGTAAACTGCACCCTAGGCTATTGTTATGGTTACATTGTCTATATATTATACAGTTATGCATTAAACGTCGAACAGAGCGCAGAATGAACACAATAAGGCTATTTTTGTTTTAAAAAAAAAAAAAGTTTTTCTTGTTTATCATTTCGTATCAGTTACATTTTTAATGTCAAAGAAATATTATTTATTATTTCCGTAGCATGGTTGCAAGATTCATAGAATACCAACGATAATATATATATTTTAATTTCAAATGTATACGCTATTTTCCGTATTTTTACGGTTCTTTCCTTTAGGTTACAGGAAGAAAAGCGAAAAAAAAAACGTAATTGCTTACATATATACACTTATTTACCTATATACAAAATATATTATAAATAAATGTTTTCATCAGAAAAATAATTAAGTAATAACTCAAGTTTCGAGTTGGCGGGTTTATACATTTAAAATATATCCAAGTTTGAGTGTATAATACGTCAAATAATGAAATATTCAATAGAAGATTTAATATGTATATTATTTTATATTATTTTTTTCTTCGGGCAAAATGCGCTTTATAATATTCGTATTATTGTAATAATGATAAAATACGATGGTTATAAAATTTAAACGTGAAAAACTAAAAAGCCGACCGAACCAAAAGTCGTGCAAATGATAACGGAAGGATAGTGTCGTCGTATTAAGGTTGGGACACACATGACCGCACCGTACCCGATCCCTAACCTAATCTTTATACGTTTATATGCAACTATATGCTTAGTCAAAATTTGACTAATCAAATTGATAATAATTATTAATTAACCATAATGTAGTGAATTTAAAAATTAAGTATAAATAGATATTATACGTATATCTATTTTCGTAATTTTTTTCGTTTTTTTGTTTTTTGTATAGTTTCCTTACGCTTCTAAAGGTAAATTATTAGGAAAATGTAGGTAATAATAAATAACAATAATCCAACGTAAAATACAAATATTGTTAACAATAATTAATAATTTATATTACATAGAACACTTGTTGTATGACATCATGTAAGTAATATAGGTTACCATATCAGACAGGTCTAAATATGATTTAATACGTTGGATTAATTCATTCATATATACGTATATAGGTAAAGTCGTAATTTTTTTTTTTTTTTTGGTAAATAAAACGCTATTAAAATTTAAAACCCAATTTTGCCAAAAAATAGAATTGTCTGTAGTACAGCAAACAAGTCATCGAGTCGGTTTTATAAAGTCGAGGGCACTGATTTGACAGTCGTTTGTTAATATGTAATTAACATTCTAATATTAAAAATGTATGTTTTATCATTATTTTTTTTTTTGTTTTAAGGAAAAAATAGGGGAAAAAATAGTGTTCTCATTCCAACTATAACCAGAATTTGAAATATTAAATTTTTGGTATAGCTAAATAGTAATTACCTATTAATTAATAAAAAATAATTATATAAAAATTAATATGAATTTATATATTATAATATTATAACGCGTACAAACTATGCAAACGAAACGAAACAAACTGAACTATACGATAGACAATAAGGTTAGAAATAAACTTTTCGCGGATAAGATTCATTTTTGAAAATGTTTAGATTTTCATGACCGCCCACCTCAAAAGACTATTTTCCTCGTTCCGATGGCAATTTATTACAATATTATAATATGTTGACACAAAACTATAGACTATTCTATAGTGTATAATTTTTCGCGACCCGTGTACAGTTTGGGAACTTTTGCGATAGAAAGTAAAACGATTGAAAATCAAATAAATGATATGATAATAACATTTTACACCTGTTCGTTTTGTTATTCGCGTCGTCGAAATCGAGATAACTCGCGCTTATCATAAACACAATATTATAACACCTATACATATTATTGTAACGATTTAATCGAGGGCGCGTAAAAATACATGACATCGTGTATAGAACATTATATATTATAAATCACGCGTAATTGGATATTTTTATTATTTTTAATAAGAAATCAATTTTTACGACTTACACCGTTGGAACGAGCCCACCCGTATCCGCCTATCGACATCGGTTCCGGCGCGAATTAATGTCATTATCATGCGGAGGCGTTTTTTTTTTGTTGTCGCGCGGGGATAACTCGCTTCTGTTTTCTCGACGGGTGGGCCTCGGCGTAATGCAATAATGAGCGCACCCGGTTCGGTTATTATTGTAAATTTTTTTTTTTTATCCTTATAATATAATAAATATATATATATATATATATATATATTATATTTATAACAATACGCGTAACGTTGCACACACGCACAATGTATATTCAACGCGCCCAATTTGTTATTTGATACCGCGGCGGTGGTCTTCGCGTGCAACGAGGGCTCGCCATTTTTTTTTTTTTTTACCCTATATATATTTTACGAGTATACTGCCGTGGCTGCCGAATATAATATTATATTATATGCTATTATCGTGATTCACTGGTCCAATCAATTATTCATACTCACATCTGTTGTCCGACTACGACGACGACAAGTCCGCTGTAGCAATATGATGTTTATGGATCTCTTCCTTCGAAATTACCCGATCGCCATAAACTCATATAGTGCTCGAATCGGGGAAAAAATGTAAGTATACGTTGGACTTAAAAAAAAAAAAAAAATAATTTCTTGCCCGTTTAGTCCTTTTCACCTCCATCGGGGTACGCCCTCGGGGGTGGTTACTGGTAATCTCTACACACTCTACTTTACCTATAATCAGTAAACCGAATTCGAGGCCGTTGCGTATGATAATATATTGACTACGCGTAATACTAGCCGTATTTCTGTAAACGCGTATGACGTATTAAGATATAATTATTAGGTAATTATAACTTATAACCGTAACTCAAAGTCATCGTCACATGTTTTATGTTCTTGCGTCTATAATATATTATTATTTACTCGTATATAAGCCATATAGTCGTATATTTCTTTCATCCTCAATCAACTGAATAATTATGGTGTGTAAAGTGTAACGCTCGAACTGGTCTACTGTCGTAATGTAGCAGTTCGGATTTTTTTTTCTTTGCGTTTTTTTTTTGTTTTTTGTTTATATGTTCTTTTTCGACTATACTTTTTCTATATACGACTACATACTCGCATATTGTACGTTTTTCCTCGTTACTCGCATAACGGTCACCGGAAGAAATAAACATAATATATAATAAATAAATGATATACTGTATAATAAAATATATCGCATAAAGTGCGCTTGTCATAATAATAATAATAATAATAAAAAACTATAAATAAAAATATAGTTAATTTTTTTTTATACATTCGACGATATTATAATCATATATTGTTCGACCCGTCGCGAGTGTTATAATAAGAGGGGTGAATCTCATTGTGAAGTATAACATAATGTTGCATATATGTATAACTTATATTATTATTATTATTATATATATAATATGTATGCGCGCGCACAAACAATACAAACGGTTTATAATATATTATTATACTATTATAATGTGTGTGTGTGTGTGCGGACGAGTTGTGTACACCATGTGCGCGCCTTACATAAAAAAAGTGCATTATCTCTTCTCCGGGTGGACGACGGCAAGTGCGGTTCATCTGCCGCTGTATCGAGGTATTGCGGACGGGCCGCAACCCCCGTATGCCGGGGGTGTATTATAAACGTACATACTCGTATTATTTGTATACAGAGTGATCGGATAAAAAGTCCCGATTGTCGTTTCACTTGTTCGGTGGCGCACTTCGCTTCGCACTGTATATACACACGCATTAATTATCGTATATACGTACACGAGCCTATATTGTATACGCGTGTATTATTATATAATATTATACTCGGCTTTGCCGACAGAACGTCGGCGGGTCATTTTTTTCCGCTCCGTCGTTCTGAATAATGCAAACAACTCGGAAAAATAAAAAAATAAAACATAATAATACTTAGATAGGGTCGATTCGAATAATACGCGAGTTCAATAGATAGGTCAACATGCGTGAGTTGGAAATAATAGCCACTCCGCCAGAGCGATATAAAGACCAATCACCAAACAATAATAATATTATAATTATTATCATTTTGAATTACGACGTTTCGCTAGCAGATTTTTATCTGATTTTTTACTCGTTTTTTGACCGCGAGACGAAATTTGCTGTTTATTCCTCCCCACGAATCTCGGAATCTCATCATAATACATATAGAACATGTCGCGATTTCCACACATCATAACATACATATATATATACTAGAGAAATTATTATATCCCATATTTTATTATTCTGTCTTTGATTAGAAGAAAACTGGTTGCTTCCTTAACACAAAAGGGATGGTTATATAATTATTGTTAACATTACGTTGTGTACTATTTTATTATAGTCCGAACACTATAAATATAAAATTATTAAAAGAAAATATTTAAAAAAAACAACGGATTTCATTTATTATTTGAATTATTACAATGAAAACAAGAAATTGTTGAGTTTTATATCAGACACTTAACGATTCCCTATCGATTTTTTATCCGCATTTCGCGTGGAAAACGAACAAAACGATGTTTTATACCTAATTTTTATGTGTCAACATGTAAATAATGTTGTGCATACGTAAACAGAGTGTTTATATATGTTTCGGTATATGGTTTTATTATATAAGGATATGTAGTCTGTATATAATAACTATATTGTACTGCGGTATCGAAATAGTCTCCAGTGATCTACAGCTGGTATAAGCAGTAAGGTATAAGTAACCACTTTCGGTAAACTTTCTATATAATACTGTAAAATATATTTTTATACGATATTTTTACATAAATATTTCTATATCGTATAATGTTCCCAAAAGGATAAACCAAAAATGTAATAGTGACGTTTACCTTTTTTTTTTTTTTTTAAATGATCATATTCAAGTAAATTTATTGAATTATTCCCAAAAATAAACTAGTAAAAATAGATACATATGGTATATAACGAATGGCAAAATACATTTGTATCGTGAACATTTTTTATGTATATTGAGGAAACATGTTAAGATTGAACTAGTTTACAAGAAATGTTATTTTTAAAATACTCGTAATAATATTTACTTTTTTAAAAATATTTTTAAATTTTTAATAATTGTCCTTCACACAGTATTTAATTATATTTAATATAATTATAATAATTTATCATTTACATATTTAAATATTTAATAATAAATAACTTTGATATTAATGTTAAGTTGGGAGGTTAGACTAAAACAATTTAAGTAAAAGGCTTCAATGTGATTCAACGTATAGTTAATATATTTTTTACCTATGAATACTAATAATTATGAATAAAATAACATAATATCACGGTTTAGACAGATAAATAATAAATGATTAAATTTAAAATTCATAATTAGGATGAAATAAATAAAACTGAACTCTGAACTATACCCAGTGGCGGCTCGTTATCACTGATCAAAGGAATGCTAACTTTAAATATCTTTCGTTATATAAAAAAAAAAAAAATTAATACACATATTTTAATAATATTAATACTTTTTTTTTAATGCACATTATAATATTAAGGAATTATTTATACGTTGGGTTTTTGTTGATAAAAAAAATTAAAAAAGAACTTTATATAGCAAACACAATGCACACGTAACGTGTTACGTCTTGCGTATAAAAGTTCAAATAAAAATGAAATTATAATAGAATAGGAAGTCTTATAGAGTTATTGTTTGCACAATCGAACGCCATGATTTCAAAACACTGACTGATCAGTGATTTTACAACAGTATTATTTTGTCATGTGATAAAGTAAAATAATAAATTAATAACAACAGTAAAATCCGTAAACGAACCAGTATTTAATATTTTTTATCATACCTCTACCGCGGTTCTAATGCTCCACAAACGCACCACCGTTGTACCACAAAAATAGTCGCGTGGTTGCAGTCACGTTTGAAACGTATAATAATTTAAAAATATGTATTGTAATAAATGGCGCCGGATTTTGCGGCGAAGGCAACTACTGCAACCGTTCGAAGCGCTTCCGATTCGTGACTGTAGCCGTGTGTGAAACCCTTCATATATCCGCGGCTTTCTTTATTAGCAGCGGCTTCTTATAGTGGCGCTGCTGAGTGGCCTCGTGTGAATGAATGGGCTCTAATTGTCATAATAAAATAAAAACTCATTAATCTCAAGTAAAATTCGTTATATTCGAATTACGTCATATTCTTAAACAGACACATTTGTTAATTTATTATTTATATTACCAAATATTTATCAAAATTCTTCAAATTCTATACATTATTTACATATTAAATTTTCATGCCATTATAAAATGTGTTAAACACGACATAAGTTCATCACTCTAGGAATGGACAATAGTTACCTGGACAACTGTGACATTTGGACACCATATATTAATATTATGTTTATTATATATTTAACATTGAAGTCTTTCCTAATATTTTTAAATTTTTGTACTTTTTGAAATAGGTGAAGAGATTTATTTATTTATTTATTTTGATTGCGTTGTCAATAAATACGTGTATTTTCTCGTTTTTAACGTGATTAAATGTAATATATCATTAAATGAAGAGAGAAAAAATGTAATATACACAATTAAAATGTGTTGTAAACTCGTATCGCGTATTATATTTGTGATACGACGGGCGGGTAAATCGTATATTATAACATTACGTACCAATATTATAATAACGGTATATACGCGCGTATTATGCATATTAAAAAGACGGAATGAAAGAATAATATTATTATAAATTAAGGTCGAAAATGTTTATACATTTACTGAGGTGGAAAAAAGAGTCTCGGACAAAAAGAAAAAAAAAATAATAATAATAATAATTATAATAATTTAGTATATATATGAAAAATTACGAGCTAACCCGGCGACGACAACAATGAATATATACGTATAATAAAAAAAATAATAATAATAATAATAATATATTATTATAATACCTATCATAATATCGGAGCGGTAGGCGTCGAGGGTAAAATGTTCGCGTCCGATGCCGAGTTAGCGACTTTACTATGACAAATAGCCGCAAAGTGACCATCTAGCTCTGGCGCTGTATTTTTATTAGTGACAGACTTAATTAGGGTCTCGGACCTGTCCTGAATAATTAAGAAGGATATTATTATTATGATTATTATTATGATTATTATTATATACACCGTCGTAGGTATATACATACCGGATTTCTTTGGTTCCCAGCGGGCGACCGCGACCCTTCGCCGTCGTTGCAGCGCCGACCTCCCGCTATATGGTCAACGACACGGTCTTCTCTGGCTCGCGCGTTAATAGCTCCGAGTATACATAATAAATATATATATATATATATATTATACACTATATGTATATACAATAATCATAATAATAATGTTCGCGAGGGTTGCGAAATTAACGGAGTTATACGGTATACGCGACGTCTATTTATATATTTTTTTTTTGTTCGTCGCCGTTTTTTGCGAGTTTATTTTTTTTCACCTCCCCTCTGCAACGCATCGTCCGTTTCCGACGCCCTTTTAACGTCCCAGCTGGGAAATGAACGCCGACAGTGTTGTTATCAAACAAACGCGTCGTGTCGCATATTATATATTATTTTCGCGTACGCACATAATTTTTAACAATGATAATATTATATAATAATATTGTATTATAATATTATGCGGGTATACAATAATGCGTTTGTGTACGATTTAAAAATACGTAAAAATTTCGTACTCGCGCGTATACGAAAACGTCATCCATTCAAGATTCTTCCGCGAGAGGATATTATTACGTTTACGCGTTGGCCGCAAGGCGAACAGCGTTAAAACGCATCCGGAACGGGAAGAATCGACGTGAATTATTGGACATTGCTTATTGCGACATTATTATATGGACATGCTCGCTCTGCATTATAAAATATAATTTGTGAATATTAATTATTTTATAATTAATATTTAATAAAAGTTCTTGTAATATAGGTATTTAAAATAATTAATAAGTATTTTCTAAAAGTTCTAAAAGTAAAATAATACAGTCCATAACACCGAAACACTATCGATACGATTAATATGAAGTTAAATTTTAATAACGAACTATATACAAATCGTAAAAAATTGGCTAATAATACTAGTGCATATACCTTAAAAATAATGTTTTGTGCACTTCAAAATGCCATTTTTCTACAACATGATGTAATAATATTAGCTAGTAATTAATACTAGTAGCCTAATTAAAATGTCTGAATAATAATACATTAGTTAATGTAATAGTGTTATCAATAATATAGTAATATCTATGTATAACAATATAATAATAGATCAAAATTAGTAAAATATTTTAACATAATATTATGATAAATTATTTTTATTTTGCCGAAAAAAATTGGCATTTTACATAAAGTCTAGGTATTTTATAAAATGCCTAGGTTATATGTAAAATAATATTGAAAATCATATGTTTTATTTACATTGCCTAAAATAGGATGGTATTATGCATAATGCCTAGGCATTTTGCAAACTACCTGAATTATCCATATTGCCGGTAACACATATATAATATATTATATATATAGGTAGGTATATAATAATAAAAAATTAAAACATGACTTGTATATATATCATAATATAAAATATAATATATTATGATATATGGATTGTATAAAAATAAAATATTTATATTATACTTATTCATATAGTTATATTGACTAATGAATATATTATTGTATTTATTATTTATAGGTTAACATATTTTATATATATATATATATGTTATATTGTTTTATAAAAATTCGTACTACACATTGCTATTTGTTGTCAAAAGTCATAATGTGAAAATTGACTTAAATAATGTAGCTGATAAATTTTGTTTTTTGTTGTTACTTACAATACATACGAGTAATATACGAGATATTACTTTTATGGTTTAAAAATTCAAAATCATAAAATAATCGATTTTTTTGTATTCTTTATTAAACAATCAATTTATATCTAAATGCATAGGTATTATATTTAATTTTTTTATGTTATTATTTATTTTGTAATAAACTACAATACCTACAAATACCAATATTTATTTATACAAAATATAATATACCTATACTAGTGAAAACTTAATCCGTATTACACGTTTTTAATTTTGGACTATACGTGCATTTTGTGTCGCGGATTTACGAAAACAATAGGGGCTGAATAATTTTATTAAAATTTTAAGATCCTCCTTAAAAATTGTTTTCGTGTTCGTTCCTTCTGGACGGCCGGACGGGATATATTTATATTATATTTCTGTCGAGATACAAATTCGGTGTAAAACACTAAAACGTACGTTTATTATATACGAACATCGTAATGCAATCGTACGTGCACAGAACAGGAGATAGGTACGCTCTGCGTTTTTCTTACAACGGTATAAGTACGAAATTGTCCATTTCCTCGTTCGGATTTTTACTCGCGTCGTGTAGGTACGCATTCCAAATCGATAATAACAATTTTATTACAATACGTAAATATAATCAGAATTCCGAAATTTTTCGTCATTCGCAGAGTAGGTATACCAGTGATACGCGTTTTCATATACCTATGTATTATGTAGGTACGTATATTGAAAATAATCGTATTTTTATACCAACACCCTGGAGTATATAAATATTTATAAATGTATAATATAGAATAATGTACTGTATTATATACGTATATACGTATACACAAGTATATATACGTCGGTTGTCGCGAGGGTAGAATATTATCGTGAGGATAAAAACCGCACAGAAACGATGACGAACATGCGGAGGGAAAAATATAGTAAGTCATCATTTGTTTGATTGTTGTGGTTTTTAATGCACGAAACGGCCGGCGAGGGACGGTTACCGCGCCTCGTTATCCTCGCATTATTACACGGCCAAATCGAATTATGCGTACCAGAGAATATCGCGTTATGTACAAGTGAAATAAATGGACCGTAAAACGTGCATTATAATATACACAACGCGCAACGTACGCCCACTTTCGCATAATAATAATATGTTATAAACATAATATACGTACATACAAAATATTTATACGTATGATATACGAGTATTTAAAAAATGTGTTTTTTTCCACTTTCCTATATGCATTCAATTCAGAATTTGTCATTATCGTTTTATTCGCGTAACAATTTTTTTTTAAAAAACCAAAGCAAAAAAATATTGCGATCAAATATCATCTGTATCAGCATGACCGATTACGAATTCTATTTAATGTAAAAATTTTAAAATCTCAATTCAAATGATGAAGTATTCCACTTTGAAAAGTTACATAAACGTCAATAATTATTATTATAAGTTTTATAAAAGAAAACAATTATTATCACACAAAGTTTATATAATATAATACATAACCGTGTAATGCCAATAATGACGTTCTTGCTTCGGATTTATTTTTAATATATTATTTAATGTAGTGTTTTCATAACGGAAATATATTCGTTACATACGTTTAATTTGACGAGTTTAAACTTATCATTATATTGTGTATACCATAATATACAAACGTAAAATTTAAATTTCCCATTCCAATAAGCCGCGTGTGGTTAAAGAAAATCCCTTTTGCAATCGTTGTGTTATATTACTCGTATCCTCGTCTAAAACGAATTTCCATAACATATATATTATAACACCCTAATAGTCCGTGAACCGTGAGCGTTTCATAATGATATTGATGAACACGTGAAGATAACAAAATTAATTTCCTTTGAGTTGTCCAATCATTGAACCTTATTTTGTATAATATATGCTACGTTAAAACAGACTTGTAATTGTATTAATGTTATAATATTATAGGACTAATTTTTTGAATTTCACTATATTCAGAGAAATCGCGTATTATTTAGATTAAATAATTGAATTAATTTACTTTATATTATTATATTATAATAAAATAAAATTAAGGAATTAAATAATATAAAAGTAAAATAAATATCTGAAATTCTGAATGAAATTCGCTTAGAATTAATTTTTCGAATGTAGTGATTCATTTTTGCATTTAAGTTTTAATTAGAATACAACATTGTCCTCTATGCACATGTTTAATACCCACATTAGTATCAGATATTTCTTATTTTTATTACAACAATTCATATAATTACTAACTTCATTCCATAAATACAACCGATGATGTAATCAAAATACATGTTATAACTGTATTCTTTTATATCTGTAAATAAAAAACTATTATTTGTAGTAGAGGTTCAATATGGGTTACTATGTATGGACAGTAATTCATACATCGCCTTGTTGGACTAGTAAGCTGGTTGCTTGCTCAACACAATCTACAATTGTGTTTACCGACGACTACGACGACATGTCTTGTTACTACTATAAGCGGAGCTTATATTATGCCACATATTAATAAATATGATCATATTGTATAATTTCTGTCATCACTCAAATTATGACAAAAGATTTGTATTATTAGTGCTACGGTTTTATAGAACGGAGTTTATAAGCTTTACACCTCACAATTCATTCTAGTAGACAAGGATAGATACTTATTAAAATACAACGCTGTCCTCTAAATACTTGTATCATACGTAATATTTTAGTATTTGATTATATTTGATTCAAAAAATCATAATTACTATTCAAATATTAATATATATACAACTTTGATGTAATCAACGATATGATATTACTGTAATATTAAGTGAAGCGTTATTGGGACTTTACAAGCCAATTAAGTGTTACAATTTATACCCTCCATATCAAACCATGTTGGAATAGGTAGCTGGTTGCATGCTCAACACAATCTACAATTGTGTTCATCGACGATTAGAATAAAATGATATTAGGCGTGGAGGTTAAAAACTTTTACTGGCAAATCATGAAAGTAATACAATAAGTTTTTAACTTAAATAAGACAGAAAAATTACCCAACTGAGATGTATCAATTTCCATCTTCATGATCGTCATCTCATTCTGTATAGCTTAGTACAGTGTATAGCTAGTACAAAAAGAGAAGTCTATGTAAAAACATCAATATTATCTAGCAACATGGCTTAGAACTCACTTCTAGCTATATAATATAGTTTATTCTGTTGACCTATTTCCATAATCCTCCTTTTCTGAAACAGCTTAGGAAAGCTCCATTCAGAAGAGGAAGAGGATGGAAAAAGTGCAACACAATATAGCAGGGCATGAACCGTTTTTAGCTCTGGCTCTTTGTTACTACTGCCTCATACATATATATATATATAGTGGTGAGATAGTGCTTCTGACAGCTTCATACTTAATAATTCAACAACTTTAACATCACTTTTATAAAAGTAATAAGTGATATGATATAAAATTAATATATGTATTTCCCACTACGAGGAATAGGTATCAGGTTGCTTGCTCAACACAATCTACAATTGTGTTTACCGAAAACGACTACTATTATATAACGTAGGTATATAAGACATACCTTAAAGTAATAAAATTATAATCAAAACTTATATTGAAATTATAATTTATTATCACTTATTTCTTTTTCAAAAGTAAAATTGTACAATTTGTAGTTGTTAATATAAATAAAACTAGTATAAGGTGTGAAGTTAAAGTTTCTGTGAAATAAATATCATATTGAATGTATAACGCTTAATTAAATGTCACTGTTATCGTCGGTGAACACAATTGTAGATTGTGTTGAGCAAGCAACCTGATACCTATTCCACGTAGTGGGGGTCATATAAATTTATTAAATATATTATATACTATCACTCACCTGAGCATTTTGATTACTTTTACAAAAGTAAAGTTAAAGAAGTTGAATTACTATGTATGATGTTAGCTGATATGCACTATCTCTCCACTATATATACGTATATATGAGGCAGTAGCTCACTATATTAATAATGCCCATCATAAAATACAACAATATGGTTACATTTTAATATCTGAAATCTGAGAACCTTCAAGAAAAGGTTTTTTGAAGCACCTATATCTATTATATTACATAATATACGTGATTTCAATAACTGAATCAAAAATACTTTAGAAAAATTAACACTAGTATTAAAAAATATATATATATTATTTTAAAAATGTTTACTTATCTCTTAATTAATAATTATTACTAAATACTAATTATCATATACTATCTCACCATGTTCTCCTTTAGCCTTACCATAAGTGTCGACTTGTAAAACTTACAATCAATTTCATATTTTATTCAATCGCGAATTAAGTTTATTTAATACGGTATTCACAGTACAGGGGAGTTTATATGCTCCACGCCTCACAACTCATTCAAGTGCACTAGGAGAGATACTTATCAAAATAAAAAACTATACTCTCAATACTTCTATCGTATCTTAAACAATACTTTTTATTCGATTAGAAAATCGAAAAAACATATTTTCTAACCAAATTTCAAAATATACAATTATATTCAATTTGTAATAATTGTAAATGAAGACAAATGTTATTGGGCGTTTATAAGCAATTATGTGGTACCATATACACCCCGCAATATGGTAGAATAGGTAGCTGGTTGCTTGCTCAACACAATCTACAATTGTGTTCACCGACGACTACAATGACATTCTATTAGGTGTGGAGCTTAGAAGCTTTTCCTGCAAATCATGACAGTAATATATAAATGAAGAATATAAAATAAGACTGAAAAATTACCTAACCGAGATGGAACAATTCCCATCGTGATCTCTTACTGAACAGCTTACTATAGCTAGTACAAAAGGAGAAAACTATGAAAAATCATCATACTTTGTACACTATATTATGAGGGTATGCCAGTCGTTTAGATTGTATTGATCGTTTTACGAGACCTCCACCTCCTCCCATAAGCAAACCTTAGCTATGGTAGGCGGTGGAGGTCTCGTAAAAAGATCAATGTAATCAATTATATAATATTGCGAGAAGTGAGTTTTAACGTTGTAAGCTACGTTGCAAGATAACATTCATGTTTTTTCATAGTATTTCCCTGTTCGTACCTATTAGCTTTACTAAGCTGTACAGGAAGAGATGACGATAGAAATTGATCCAACTCTGTTAAGTTCATTTTTCTGTCTTATTAAGGTAGTTCAAAACTATTAATACTCGTATATTTCTGTCATAATTTACCAGTAAAAGCTTCTAAGCTCCACGCCGAATTGCGTGACACTGTAATCGTCGGTGAACACTATTGTAGATTGTGTTGAGCAAGCAACCTGATACCTATTCCACGTAGTGGGGGTCATATAAATTTATTAAATATATTATATACTATCACTCACCTGAGCACTTTGATTACTTTTACAAAAGTAAAGTTAAAGAAGTTGAATTACTATGTATGATGTTAGCTGATATGCACTATCTCTCCACTATATATACGTATATATCAGGCAGTAGCTCACTATATTACGAGTGTATGCAAGTAGTTTAGATTTTAGTGATCGTTTTTCGCCCTCTCCACCTCCTCCCATGAGCAAACATTAGCTGTGGTAGGAGGTGACGTTGGCGTAAAATAATCAATGTAATCAATTATATAATATTGCGAGAAGTGAGTTCTAAGCTACGTTGCAATGTAACATTAATGTTTTTTTCATAGTTTTTTCATTTTGTACTAGTCTATACTAAGCTGTACAGGAAGAGATAATGATGGAAATTGATCCAACTCTGTCAGGTACATTTTTCTGTCTTTTTTAAATTGTTTATACTATTAATATATTAATGTCATGATTTGCCAGTTAAAGCTTCTAAGCTCCACACCTAATAGCATTTATTGTAGAAGTCGGTGAACACAATATAATATACAATATAATATAGCTAGAAGTGAGTTCTAAGCCACGTTGCATGTTAATATTGGTATTTTTTCGTAGTCTGTCTCTTTTTGTACTTTGAGCTTCTAAGCTCCACGCCGAATTGCGTGACACTGTAATCGTCGGTGAACACTATTGTAGATTGTGTTGAGCAAGCAACCTGATACTTATTCCACGTAGTGGGGGACATATAAATTTATTAAGTATATTATATCATATCACTAACCTGAGCTTTTTGATTACTTTTACAAAAGTAAAGTTAAGGAAGTTGAATTACTATGTATGATGCGGCCAGCTGTTAAGCACTATCTCAACACTTTATATACGTCTATATAAGGCAGTAGCACACCTTATTACGAGTGTATGCCAGTCGTTTAGATTGTATTGATCGTTTTCCTCCTGCCACCGCATCCTTCCATGAGCAAACATTAGCTGTGGTAGGAGGCGGTGGTGGGCGTAAGAAGATCAATATAATCAATTATATAATATTGCGAGAAGTGAGTTCTAACTTCTAACCTACGTTGCAAGGTAATATTCATGTTTTTTCATAGTATTTCTCTTTTCGTACCTATTAGCTTTACTAAGCTGTACAGGAAGAGATGATGATGGAAATTGATCCAACTCTGTTAAGTTCATTTTTTGGTCTTATTATTGTAGTTCAAAACTATTTAAAGTAGTAGTAAAGTTAAAGTTGTTAAATTATTATGTATGAATCTGTGAGCTGTCAAGCACTACTTCTCCACTATATATATATAGTAGCACACTATATTTTGAATGTATGCAAGTCGTTTAGATTGCATTGATCGTTTTGCACCTCTTTCACTCCTTGCCATGAGCAAACCTTAGCTGTGGTAGGCGGTGAAGGGGGTGCAAATAGATCACTGTAATCAATTATATAATATTGCGAGAAATGAGTTCTAAGCTACGTTGCAAGATAACATTGATGATTTTTTCATACTTTTTCTCATTTTGTACCAGTCTATAATAAGCTGTATAGGAAGAAATGACGACGGAAATTGATTCATCTCTGTTGGGTTCAATTTTCTGTCTTTTTTAACTTGTTCATACTATTAATATATTTATGTCATAATTTGCCAG